>CM052138.1:15699038-15711316 GCA_028454255.1 Halictus ligatus | reverse complement strand
CGGGTTTAAGGTCTGCGTGAAATGATACACCGAGGTGCATTATGTTCGCGGTTCCCGGTTCAAGGACACTCGAGACCAGGTGTAGGTTGAAGGTTTTGAAAGAGGCCCTGTAGCCACGGACAACGAGGCCTCTGTTGCAATTGCACCGGTGTTGCGATGTAGGTCGGCCCTCTTAATAGAGCAAAGAGACGGCCAAGAGGAAAAGTAGGTGGGATGAAGTGAGATTAATTAAGGCGACGCTTAATCCATTGCAATTTCTTTTAAAGATTTCCGTTATTCCTCCAGCCCCGCTTTATCCTAGCCTTTTTCCAGCTTCCTCATTGGCTAGGCGGGAAGCTTTCCTCCTGGAAAGAGATAACAATGCACATTTTGTTCAAATAAATACACATTTGTCACTCGAAAGTCATCATTTTGTGGATCATATTCGCCTCCTCCATCCTCTCGGAAATTCAACATTTTGTTGCGTGTAACAATGAACAAAATATTTATTTAACAGTAGATGGACATAGTTCTATCTAAAACGGTTCTTTTACCGCTGTCTATAGTAATTTCATGTTTGTGTAAACATTGTGACAATCCAAGGGAGTAATCGTCGCAGCAGAATGATTAACAATAACCGATTGTGAGTAGTGGTCTACATTGTAAATAATTTCGTGAAGAATAACGTGCAGAAATTTCTAGTTATACCGATGAAGAAACAATTTCTTCGACTTTTAGTTAACATTATTAGACTGCTTTCGATTTATTAAAATGATACTAAAACAAGGAACATTCCTAGACAATTTTTGTTTTGAAAAGAAAAAGCTTTTATTTCGAAAAACGTTGAAACTGCATTTCAGGTGGGAATAACTACCCTCTCTATTTTTTACAGTTTTCAATTTTTTGCCAGATCATCCTCACCATCACGGATAACCGTACAGTCTCGCTGCGTCTTTATCTTCCGCAGTTCCCGAGGTAGTTTCACGGCCGTCAATTTTGTTAGGGTGGTTTCACCCCTTAAACTCGAGTCTCTGACGATAAAAGAAATACGTGTCCCTTCTCTACGCGGCGGCAGTGTATTGTAACCTTCTTTGACGGTATCACTATCGCGATATTAGACGAAAGCGAAACGTGTCGGTTGCAGCTTTATTGGCCGAGGATGCGCGCGTCAAGTCGCGTTTACGCTATTCCCTTTTACTTTCAAGGTCGTTTTCTAATCACACAAATTAGCCCATGGAACCACGAAACCAGTGGAGAAAATCGAAGAAATTTGGCGACATTTTGCCAAAAAATCGACTGTCTCATATCGGCTTACGTCGAATGCTTATTGCTTTCTAAATATCCACCAACCTTGAAAATTAAAAAATTAACAAAATTGAATAAATATTACTACTGTAATAACCGGATAAAGTTGGAAGTTTTGAAGATAGCCTTTCTCATCATTTTTAATATTTTCCTTCCAATTCTTGTTTAAACGAAAGGATTATCTTTAAGCTGTAAATTACCATTGTCGATCAAAAATTACTATTCGTAATGTATTAAACATGTTACGCCAAATGCAATGTAGAAAATTCTCAAAACTCTTAAGACTTCGCAAAGAATATCTTCTGTATCATACGAGATCATAGAATTTTACAAAATGGAGTATTTTCAGCATACTTTCTGCTACACAAACCTGTAAAAATGATTTCCCAGCTCGTCTGGTATCAAAAGTTATTATTGTTTAAAGTCGTCCGGGTTCTTCGTCGGGACTCTTTGACGACTAAAAAACACTTTAAACGAAATTTCAATTAAAGAGCGATTTTTCAAAAGTTTAGATGAATAATATGTTTACTAAGCTGAACGAGTTTCCGAGAGTTGTTAAGTTTGCAAATATATATTTAAAAAATAGTAAATAGAGCTGTTAAACAAGCAAGAAGTAGGGTACATTATGCGCCATTAAAAAAGATTGCTTCTCAATATTCTACACCCCAAGTGTCACTGATATCTTTGATAGCAAAATGTTGTCGTACCAAAATGTCACTAAATCTCGCGTTTTAGACCAGCGTGCGACGGCCGTTGCTCATCGAAGGGTTCGCTTCGTTAAAAACAATATTTCTCACGGGGGTTGAACAAAATGAAATTGCTTCGCGGGGGTCAGTCGCAGCTATGCGATAAAGGGGAGCTCTAAAAGGACTGCTTGGGGAGGACTTGCACTTCTCGCATCATCGAAAAATGCTGTCAAGGAGATTCCAACGAAAAGGCTGCGGCCACGCTGCAACGTCTTCCACCCCACATTTTCCGGTTCACGAAAAATCCGTTATGAAGTCTCTTCCCGGCAAATACCCCCCCGGGGGGGAGGGAAGGGGGAACGATTTCGCTAAATCTTGAGATCACGGCTGTATTGATCCAGGGAAAACGGATTGTCAAAGGAACACCCCGTTTCCATCTGATTTCCCATCTTAGAATTCAGGAAATTGAGAAACGAAAAGTCCCGCTCCGCGTTTTCCGGGGAAAGTAAATAGAAATAATTCGATTCGCTGATTCGTCCCGTTTCTGTTCCCTCCAGATCTCTATTTCTTCGACTAATTTTTACCGCATTCTTCTGGGCGCGCAACAAACACCGATAACGCAACAACAATTCGGATCACGTGTACTATTTTTCACAGAAATGGGTGGACGAGTTGTTCGACGCACAGCGTGGAAAAAAATATTCATTTTTAACGAGCAGACTGCGGATTTAAAGAAAAGAGAATCGTTGTATTATTTTCACCTGGTCGCAATTTTCCTTGCAATTATCATTTTTATCTTGAATGAAAATTCACGGTATCTAATGCGACAGACAATTAAGATTATTAAGGGAGGGATCATTTTCTGTGTTCAGCTAAAGATTCTCCTTAATTAAGGCAGAATATTTTAGAGACCCGCAATCTAATATATATTAATTGCTTATTCCGTTTCCGATCGACACGAGTACAGTCATAAACGGTTTTTATTTACATCGACGACGCACACCTTTGTTTGCACACGCTTCGAATATCGGACGTGATTTCTCACTCGATTCGCCGGGTGAAATTCCTGTTGTCAATGTAAATTTATTTGCCGACCCAAACAATTGGTATTTATTGTTCGCTTAAAGGTTGCGGATCGAATGTGATTTCGGATCGTTCAGAAATGCGTTCGCGATGGTTCTTATCCGGGCTACACCCTTCGCCCTCTACGATAGAGAGACTCAAGGTGACATTTATGTCTCGACGAGAAAAGAAAAAACAATTACTAAATAGTAAACAGTTTACACGTAACACAGGTGGCACGCTTTCAGCTGAATCGTTCTGTAGCAGTGAAGTCTGTGCGCACGTGTGTCGCAATATGTGAAAAGTCATAAAAATTTTGACAAATATTTTCCAGCGTTCGCGTGCACGAAACACGAGTTACCGTTGATGTAACATACTGCAGCGATGCACCGCCAAGGCGGATGTTAGGGCACGCAGCATTTCCTGACGATAAATAATGGGTCCGACGCAATACGATAAACCAGCCTCTTGTTAAACGTTTTTCGTTGTCCACGCAATTCACATTGATCACGTATAGGGAGCCGATTGCTGTGCCTATATTAACACTAATCCTACCAAGCACAAAACATATAAAAATGAAACGTCTTATAGGAGAGAGAAGATTGAATTTACTTAAACTTTCTACAATTTTCATTATAGTATATGCTTAAATAAAGAAGTTAATTCAGTGGTTTCCTATGGAAACGTTTTTATAAGTTCAATAATTGTGCAACAGAAAACCGGTCATTTGGCCGTGGTAGATTTAGTGTTAAATATACTTGTTTTTAAAACGTAATGAATCTTCAAAAAGAGACACTTAACATACAGTAACGAGCGAAACTAAATCTACGCTTAAAAGTGGAAAAATTACGATTTTTCACGATTTTCGACTTAAAATCGCACTTTTAATCGTTTATAACTCGTAAACGAATTAACCAATATCGGTGAATATCGAGTATCATTTTCAGCATGGATATAATTTATTCGAGCGAATCAAATACACTCTTTAAATTTCCAATACTTTTGCTATTTACAACTTGTTTTTACAACTTTTACTATTTCTTTTGCGATTCCGACCAATTCAAACTTTTTCCAAAAATTGTTTACTCCTCGTCTAATAAACCAATCCTTCTAGCTTCTCACTAACATTCAAGTGATTTGATCTAATTTTTCAAAAGTTATGTTGCTTCAAATAGTGTAGACTCAGTTTCGCTCGTTACTGTATCAGCTGATTTTAAAGAAAAAAAATTAATATTTCTCTTTTGATATTCGTTGTGCTTTCAAAATAAATATAATTAATTTGGTTGCCGTAATTGTTATGCCCACAGTAATTGGGCCAGTTACCCTACGGTTGACGCTGTTCTTCGACCAAATCTAGAAATTAATTTTCACTGTGAAATCCGATTTCATTATTATTGAAGAATTCACAAGGGTTAAATAATAACTATTAAAATTTTCACTTAGCACTTTCTAAACCGAAATTATTTCGATCTTGTCGGATTTTTTGGACGTTGCGCTACTAATCAAACAAGAAATTAAATTATTTTTCGTTTAAAGAAATTCGTTTCGAAAAGAAACGTGCTCCACAAAAAGATGTACGATGTGATCTTGATTGTTTTCACTTGAGAGAAATAATTTACGCATTTCCAGTTCCGACGAGCGCGTGCACAAAATGGTGACGCGGAGAGTTCAGTAGTTCTGCTGAAAATAAAAGATCGTGAAGATTGATAAAAAGAGAAAAGAAAAAAGCGGTGCGCGCTTTCGAAAATCAGTGAGTGTCGTACATTGGGCAGCACACTATTCGAAATCGTGCGGTGGCTTTTTAATGGTTGCGTGTTGCGGCTCGCATATGGTCGACGCCCGTTTCGTTCCCTTTTGATAAGGAACAATTATAGGCGATAGTCAGAGAGACGCCCCTCACAGGACGCCCGCTCTAATATACCGGGTGTCTCAAGTGGTCGACGTGTACCATCGAACTGAAAACAATAGGCTCTCTTATTCACCCCTGCTGTTGGCCGGGCTCTTTGTGCCAAAAAAAAAGCGGGCTAAATGCACCGTTGCACTTCGTACCGAGGCTTATGCGCGCCGATGAAGCCCGAGGATATCGCCGATCATTTCCTTCGACCTATCGGGCTCCTTCACGAGCTTCTCCTGATTTAATTGATCACGCTATATCGCCTGTTCACACGTGCAATGCCACGTCGTCCATACGTGGGCGACGAAATTATTTTCCCAGATTTTCAAACGAATTTTTACCTTGATATTATATTATTTTATTATATTCGTTGCACCAAAGATTAGGATCTGTAACATGCAAGAACGTTGGAGGACCACTCTCAGTATCATACATTTAATTTTGTCAATTTTTATTTCATTAAATAACTTACTTTGATTTTAGGGAATTTTTTTCAGAGTGTTGGTACGTCTTACGTTATAAGTTTTTTCTTTTCGCAATTGATTTGGCTGCCAATTACTCGTTTCTTGATTGTAAATTGTAAGTAAATTGTTAATAAATATCTCGCTGGCTCGCCGGTTAGAAATCTCAGGTTGGGCTAAAACAAAAAAGTCGATGAACAATGTTTATTTTTATCGCCCGTACCGAAATAAAGAATTTGTCTGGAAAATTGAAGACAATTTCTATTTTGCATAAACATCTGCAGTTTGTTAATTAATGGACTACAGTTCACATAGTATAGTATGTAAGTTAAATTGAATGCAATTTTTGATTCCTATTTATTTACCAATTCTTAATAAATCTGTATGTTTTTATTTAACCAGTGGGAATGTTTGAAATTTTTAATGATTTAGTTTGGAAGAAGTAGTGAATTGAATTCGATCGATTGAAAATTGAAGACAATTTCTATTTTGCATAAACGTCTGCAGTTTGTTAATTAATAGGCTACAGTTCACATAGTATAGTATGTAAGTTAAATTGAATGCAATTTTTGATTTCTATTTATTTACCAATTCTTAATAAATCTATTTGTTTTTATTTAACTAGTGGGAATGTTTGAAATTTTTAATGATTTAGTTTCGAAGAAGCAGTGAATTGAATTCGATCGATAAATAGATTTACTTGGTCGGGCACTCTATTGATTGGATCTCTATCTGTGGTAGTATTTATGCAGTAGCAGAATTTGCATGGGACAGCTCTTCACGCGCAGTCATTTCACTGTAAAATGGTATCTTTCGGACATACATATGGTTTCGAAAATTTGCATTTATTTCGCGTAAAATGTACAATAAAACAGGACCGGAATAATTGAAAAACTCGAAACACGAATCGGATTTTTGTTCGATAGAGAAAACATGGCCGACGGGAAGGCAAACACAAGCTGAAACGATTGAACGAACATAACTAAAAAAAGAAAAGCGGAACAGACACAAATCGTGCAAAAACTGTGCGAATCACTAGGAAATAGAATTTTCAATAAAATTCAATACATTTCAACCGTTCAACCGTTAAACTTTCAAACATTTTTACGTCCAAATATTATCTATTCATTGAAATTATTTTACTTGCCCAGACATTGTTTCTATAGAATTTTTTTTCATTCGATTCCTTTCAGAGTCATTTTGCAGTGAATTTTTACGGTAAAATTCATCCTGCAAACGCTGTCGGTGCCCTGAAAAATTGAACTGGAGCGTCGCATACTTAACCCGAGCACAATAATAGATTGTGACATAGAACAGCAACTCGATGAAAACTTTTAATTCGAGTAGTGTAACTCGGTTGCCAAATTCGAGAACTTTGACACAATTGGAGACGCAAGATAAAGTGGCGAGCCATGGAATACAAGGTCAACTTCTACCAAATCCCCTTTGAATTGTGGCTCTGCTCCGATTTTCAATTAATAAATTCTCAGTAAATAAATAATATACCGTAACTTCAAAACACGCTGTATACTATAATAATCACTTCGAAAAATATCTCACGATAATTAATCTGTCTTCTGTAAAAAGTGTATCAGCGAATTCAGACATTGTCGGTTCGGATAATCGAGGTTCTACCATATCGTCAATTAAACAAGTAAATACAGTCAGAATGGTGTCGTGTTTGGTGTCGTTTCAATCAGAAAAATGGCACGAATATGTTGGTAAAAGTTTCATTAAAAACTGATCGGTTAATTAATTAATTTGTTTATTCAAGAAGATGGTTAGATCAAGGACAGTGTAATGGACCATACTTTCCATAGAAAAAAAAACAATTTGAAAAAATTCCGAATAATTTGTGTTCCACTAAAATGTAACATGCAGACGTGCGGGTTTTTTGAACATGTCTCTTTACAATGATTTCTCGCGAGATTTTCTAAAAATCTCGCGGTTTCTTCTCTCTGGCTCGTAAATTGTTAATGATTTAAGGACAATCAGAACCTCTGCTGGTGGCTGTTCCATGAATAGCATATTAGGTGCCGAAGCTGTGCATATCCTGCTAGAATTATGCCAGCATAATTCTTCCAGCCACGGTAAAGACCGAAAGAAAGTGGAATGCCGAGAGGAATAATTCTGCTTGCGAAAGTTCTACAACGTTAATGCTGCTTTTTTTTCTCCGCCACGCTTCACTGAGAACGAATAGCGAGTAACATGTTAAGCAACTTAAATAGAATTACACACTCGACAAAGTTCCCAAGCGGTTAAACAATATTTGGAAAAATCACGGTACGGGTACTATATGCGCACTGATACCATAAACTTCGCTTGCACAATACGACGAATTCAAAAACAAAAATGTTGACTGAAAATCACTATTTTACATTACTTTATAAAAATAACACGAATGTATCGATCAAAGTTTGTGGCCATTTTTTTAATAATGTATACCCAAAGAAATAAATTTTGTTAAATAATCGCTCAGTATTCGCAATTTAAGAATATTAGTATCCGCCATTTTGACGGCTCCCGTAAATCTAGTGTTGATAAAACAAAAGGTGTTTCAATTATTTACCGAGATGACCGATTGAAATGCTTATTGTTCCGCGAAAAACTGTACCATAAAAATTCTCAAGCTGGAAAAGTTAATACAAAAAGGTTTTAATAATACATTGTTCCAAATATGCCCTGCGTTCGACGTTTTCTCCACCTTTTCAGCCGTATTACGGAAACAATAATAAATCGGGGAGGAGGAGAAGAGAACGCAATTACAGCAAAATGTAATTACCAGAATTTTCCATTTCTGGCACCGTGTTAATTAAAAAGAAATCAAAGTACAAATAACAATTAGAGGATTTACAGTTTACTGCGCAACGCAGTAAATAAAAAAAGTGCACAAACTACAGGCTGCTTATTACGGTTGATAGAAATGTTAAAAAATAAATGTTACATTTTTCTATAGAGAATATAGTACGCAAAACTTCCAAATTTTGTTCCTATACTACGGATTTTATACATTTATAATAAAAATGGATAACGGTAATACGAAACTGTGAAAATATTAGTACTATTTTCGATTATTAAGTATTATTAGTCACTATTCTCGATTTATTGAAATTGTTAAAAGAGAAAATAATGTTAAATAACAGTATCTACTACAAGAATGTACAACTTTCGGTATACATTTGTAAAATCTGCGCACTAACAATAAGTTTTATCATTCACTTCATACATTCCACACATTAATTAATATAAATCCAATGGTTATTACTGTGCATAGTACCTACTTCCAGGAACCTTATCCATCGTACACGCCCAAAAAAAAAAAGATTCAATTTCCGTAAAATTGTAAGTGCGACAACTTTTTATGGGACGTTTGTGCTCCCACCATTTAGCGTACAGATGGTAAGACCTTTATACCTTCGGTATCTCATGCATCACCTGAGTATGCGAGGGTAATACACCTAAAAAAGGAAATTAATTTTTTGCTTTTGACCGCTGCGGCGACGTGCAG
Source organism: Halictus ligatus (assembly GCA_028454255.1). Classification (NCBI taxonomy): domain Eukaryota; kingdom Metazoa; phylum Arthropoda; class Insecta; order Hymenoptera; family Halictidae; genus Halictus; species Halictus ligatus. Next base: position 15,702,421 of record CM052138.1, on the reverse strand, counting down.
AAGAAACAATCTAGTTTCGAGAAAGTCGAACGACCAGGGTGTGGAACAATGAAAATCCGTGGGGGATGTTTTTTCGAAATCCCGACTCTTAACAACTCGACTGGGAGGGCGGCTGCGCGTGCGCGAGACTCCGTTTCCCCCCACCACCGGGCCGCGTAGCGACGGAGGCCGGCGTAGAGACTGAATTCCGAATTTCGCCTCAGTGTTCCGCCGCGTCTTGCCCTGCGCGCGTCATGGCATGTTCGCTCGGTTTTGGAACTGCTCTCTGCATTCACGTTACTGCCAGTGGAGTTGTACGCCCGTTGCTCGCATTTTTGTCGAACACTGTGATCGCCTAACTCGCACCATGGACCACCGTCGGGACCGTCGACCGGACACGGCAAGTTTTTGAACGAATTTCCGAGTTTCCCCCTCTCCCCCCGTCGCGCTTTCCAAACCGAATCGAAAAGCTCGCGACTTTAGGCGATTATGAGAACGAAGAACGAGTCGGTGAGAAATGGCGAGTGAATTTATTTTTCATCTGTTTCTGCGGTCGACTGAACATCGTCTCCTTTCCGAAAACTTTGATCCAACTTTTCGCACGCTCGGGTTTCGCGCCTACGAAAAGTAACTAGGGACCCAACGGAGAAGTAACTAGGGACTCGATGGAGAAGTAACTAGGGACTCGATGGAAAAGTAACTTGGATGTATTATTGAGCCTATTCTAACACTTTGTATATTAACCCTGTTTCAACTCCAAAACGAAACGTTTCTTCCGACCTAGAATGTTTCATTTCTATGTATTTCTTTTTTCATGTTATGTATATATACGAAGACGGTGGGATTTACTCGTACAATACTGAAATGTTTAGTAATTTATTGAGTAAAAACAAATTTGATAATGTAAAGAATATTTCGACGGCTTATAGTCGCCATTCGAGTGCTAAGCGTTGATCATACTTATTTTTAAAGGGTAATGAACACTGAAAGTATTAAATTTCTTTTCATTAAAATCAGTTGATATATAGTATAGATAATGTAAAGAATATTTCGACGGCTTATAGTCGCCATTCGAGTGCTAAGCGTTGATCATACTTATTTTTAAAGCGTAATGAACACTGAAAGTATTAAATTTCTTTTCATTAAAATCAGTTGATATATAGATACGTTGTATATCCATTTTCGTAAATATTTGTTGTGCTTTAAAAAGGAGTATAATTAATATAACCCTATAGAGATTGTAGAAATACTTACGTTTACGATGAGCTATTGTTGACACGAAACTGACCATTTTGGAAATAAAGATAAAATACGAACAGAATTTATTTCGCAGTTTTGGTTTCTTTCCTTTTTTAAGATTTAAACGATTATTGTAATATTAGAGTGAAAACAATGTAAGCAGCTTGTTTTATTTATGTAAATTTTTTTTCAAGAAGAAAGTATTCAGACGTTCTTTAAGAGAGTTTTTAAACGAGAAAAGAATTCCCTAGGGATCGGAATATTCTCGTAAATTTTTGCATCAAGGTACGCCATGATAAACAGATAATCACTGACGAGATTTCGTTATTATAAATTCATCTTTTTTTTTTTTAGAGAGCTTGTTGAAAATTACAGTCGACCGAAAATCGATTAGTTAATCTTAGATAGATCTATTTAAAATTCGATAGACTAACATTTAATATCGTACATTAAACAGCCATAACTGGGGTTAATCGTAATAAACTATTATGAAATTGATAATAATGAATATAATGAACTACTGTGAAATTGCGAAATTATGAATATGAATATTCGCATACACGCAGTAGTATCGATACGCGCGAACAGGCGCAGATGATTTGTGATAAATGTAATTTTCAGCGAGTTCACGTGTCTTCCTTAATTAATAATTAATTCGTACCCTAGGGTTGCCGTGTTTCAATCAATTACACATTTTGATAACCGAGAAATGTTTTGATATTCGGCAAATCTGATGGAGGATCATTGATGACGATGGACGTAGATTATTTTATCGTGAAACTTCTTTTCGTATACTTGCACATTTTTGCAAAAGTTCTAGACTCTGTTGCGGAGTTTGCTTTATCGGAAGAATATTTTAATTAGTGTCAAAAAGGACGCATAAGTTTGCAAGGTGGCGGGAAACGCAGCAAGCTCGCTTAACAGTGTCTTAAGAAATTTTTCGGTGCAATTAAAAATGTTAATACCGGAAGTTTGCTACAGAAAATTCATAATTCAATTAATTTAATTATCGCCCAAATATCCTCCCTCGAGCGCTGCCGAAATTCGTAAATTGTCCGAACAAAAAGTTCCGAAATTCGTCAGATCATCGACTAAGTGACAAAATCATGATGTCCCCCGAAGTGAGGATCACTTATTTCATAAATACTAGCTTCTACACAAGAGAACAAAAACAATTTGTCACGAATATCAACACGCAAGCAAATTTTTTCCAATGAATTTTAACCCCTGCATTTAGAACTGTACCTTCTAATTAAAAAATTGAAGAATTAAATTATTCATAAATTTATTATTTATTATCAATAAATTATTCATAATACAATAAATTCATTCTGAAGTTTAACTATCTATAATCAATATTAATTTCGTCCCCCAAGTGTTCGTTAATTTTAATCGATTCAGTAATCGATTCTTGAGTAAACAGTAAAATTTTCTTAACGTTAGCGCAAAAATTAATACAGCTATAACATGAGACACAAGGTATCGATTTCAAATAACAAAACAGATTGCAGGAACTCCGCTCGAATTTGCAATAAGCATTATTGATACATCGATAAATTTTTGCCACAGGAAACGCTCGAACAATATTTTGCAAATAATGAATAAAATCGCATATTACCTTAACTACCATTTCTGCAACAATTTATTTAGCTAATGCCCAATTGAGGTTGTGAAAAATTTTGATTGTCGAAGATTTGGGGATAAATGCGAAATTATAGCAGCGTGCAGCGAGCTCTGCACAAGTCTCTGGTTGCAAAGCCTTTTAAAATGTTTACTTTGGACAACTTTCGATTCTTTTCCCTTTCGTAGAATGGGCGATCCACTCGGCCGAGATTGGGTTTCTCTTTCCGGATGTTTGAAAGGGGTAGCAGGAGCAATCGGGGGTGGGGCACGATCTAACTTACTCCCGCGCCCCTGTTTCGAGATTTCGTGCTCAACTTCGCGGGGTAAAAAGTGAACTGTCGCGAGCGCAATCTTTTGACAGAAGTTCGATAGAACCTGGAAGAAACGTCCCAACAGTTCTTACAGTTTTCCCGTCAAAGTCAAACACAGTTTCCCGTAACGCAATGAACCCGCGTCTCGCCAGAAATTTAGCTCTTAATCGTCTGAAACCCAATATTTAATAGTTCATCAACCAGCGTAATTATTACGTGTATTTTTATAGG
>CM052138.1:15597222-15698938 GCA_028454255.1 Halictus ligatus | reverse complement strand
GCTAGTCGGTACGACCCCTATAATCCGTTTCAAGTGTGTCTTTTAAAGAGGCATTTCAAACGAAACGTCCTTTCGCGGCTTCTATTGGACGCGCAAAAGTCTTGTTATCTCCGGGCGAAACGTGGACAAATACGCGTTGACCCTTTTCCTCGGTGGCTCTTGTCCTCTTTTTCACTGGCACCGTATTTCCCTGTGCCATTCAGCGACGACCTCGTTCGTCTGCCGTTCGTCTATAATATTTTACTTTCCCGCTGAGAAATTGATACTCTTCGTGGCCCGGCATATCCCCTCGGCGCGTTTATTAAACGGAACTGCGAGACTTCGTTCGAAAGTTCACAGTGAACGGACACAATCTCTGCAACAATCAAATTACGAATAAACGGGACCGAATGATTAGCAATTATTACTCACTACCATCTAAAATTACAGTAATGTCTAGACACATGGGAACATCTCCGGTGACCTCTAATCCAATGACAACAATTTTTTTCAATGCAACTTCTGCCAACATATTCATGGCGTTCTTCTGATTGGAATGACACCGAACACGACGCAATTTGGATCGAATTTACTCGTTTAATTTACGAAACAATAGAACGTCCATTATCCGAACTAATCGATTATAGAACCAGCTACATTGTTGGATTAAACCTTTCCTGATTTGTACAATCGACCAGGGGTTGCTTTAAATATCATCGGTTCGCATAATCGAGGTTCCACCATGTCGTCGATGGAGCGAGTATATTGCGTTCGGTGTCATTTTAATCAGAGGAATATCACAAACGCTTTTGTAAAAGTTTGAAAGTAATTTCGGTCAATGGATCTGCGTGAACGTATGTCGACATGAACACTTGCAAGCTAATACGGTCAGATTTCGTAACATAACCTATAGACCGGCTATAAACTAAACTTTGCCCTTGCATGCGATAATATTCGCAGTGCCCCGGCGTATGATAACATTTACAGTACCCGTGCGTATAATAACATTTACCTAGAACGATCTAATTGGCTCTACAATCTCGCCCCGTTGTAGCGACCATACAATTTACCGTGTACGTGGTGGACCACCCTACTTTCTCGCGTTACGTCCGCATCTTACGTATTCTCTGAACGCCGCGCGGCGACCGAAAATGCTTACGAACTTCGGCTATCAATGGAGGGGTAGGATGACCGTGGAACAACGCGATAAAGTCGACGAAGCTGTAACATTAGCCAGATATCGTATGCCAACCAGTCCGTACAAAGCGACTTAGCCCATTAGCGTCCATTATGTTTGTTTGCTTCTAGCGCCATCTAAGATCGACTAGATGATCTCTAATTTTGTCCGTCGTTTGCTAAAACTTAAAATAAAATTCTTGGCCGTTAATGGGCTAAGAATGTTTCTGTCGCTGCACAGGCTGTTAAACTATTTCCGCTACTATTGAAAGTCAGAATGAATGACTAACCAGGATATATATATAGTCAGTCCTTCAAGAATTCGTGCCCTCTTAAAAATCGCATAACTCTGCCAATATTGGACTGTACTACTTGAATTTTTTTGAGAACGTCCACTTTTAGTGGTCCGTAAATCCAGTGTTAAATTTTTAGTTGAAATTGTTCTTATTTCTGACCGTGCATCTTTTTGCGTTGATTTTAATCAGACGACAGGCGCCAAGTTGGATACTCGTCGGTAGAGTAGATCACCGACACTGTCGTCGCGGAATCTGGGATTCGAAAGAAGAAGGAGCCGTCTCAATCAAAGTTTAAGCTGCTCCCAATTAATTTTCTCGACTACGTTCTCCCGTAAAGAACCATAGGCAATAAGTTCCTCTTAGCGGGCATCCCCGGGAAATCTCATCTCCCTGTTTCTATAATCCAACTACTCCGGGGCGTCATTGTCTCTGGCTCTTCATTTCGTTCCATCGTCTTCTGTCGGCTTTCGATTATGTTCCTCCCCCGGGGGGGAATTCGCAGTTCGATAATCTCCTTACTTCCAGCTGCCGTGCACCTTGCCCGTGCGTCATGCTCCTCCCGCGGAACAGTCAACGAAATTCAGTTGCATCCATCCCGCAACCAAACCGAACCAACCGACGGGGGTTGGTCCGGGGTGGTTGGAAGGGCGAGGGGTTCCCTTCTCCTCTCGAGTCCCCGGCTGCATCGCCATCCCCGTCGCATTGCCGGAAATTACAACGGAACGTCTGTCTGTTCGGTTTCTATGGCAGGCGTTCGCACGTTAAGTGCCAAGCAGAGCGGCCAGGTTTGGTTCGCGGTGCCTCGAAAACGCTTTCGGATCCTTACGACAGCCTCTCCGGGGAGAACCGCCTCCTGGCGGTCCACCGGATGAATAAGCAGTCGAAACGTGCCCGGTGTTCGGTCGTCCGTGCGAAATTGCTCGTCTTATTGTGCCGTTGCTGGAACCTTGAGTGACCGTTTTGCGGACGTTCTCGCCGAGAACCCGGTTCGATTCTTGGCTCGAATCAACCGACAATTGTTTCTTAAACGTCCACGGACCTTGAAAATGAAAAAATTAGTACATTTTAACGAATATCACGGTTGTAACAAACATTGAAACTCGGACGTTTGAAGAACAGCATTTTCCGCCACAAAAATTGTTTCTCTTCAAGGCCCAGCTTTCCCAGGTGGCCTTGATCTGCCCCAGTGTGCGTGCCGTGTGCGTGTGCCGTACACAACGCTAGATCGTACAAGGTGACGAAATAACGAATTCATCCATGTAACGCAATATGACCTAGAAGCCATTGAGCTTCAACCCAGAAAAATGGAACGCACAAAATTCAACGCGTTACGCAAAATATTGAAAAATATACCCTCCATTGAAACACGATCCTGTTGGTATTTAATAAAATTGTTGAGAGGCGAACTTCACTTGTTGCTCTATCATCCGAGCTCCCACGGAGTGTCCTCTTCGAAGTGACCCCACTCCGAGTTTAACGACATCGCCAGACATTTTTCAAGACGTGTGCGTCAACCGAAAGAAACACGAGCGTACTGAACACGTTGCCATAAGCGACTGGCTTATCTCAGGTTCGTGAAACTTGGCCTGCCTTAGAGATAAGACCGTAAACGACATTTCTCGCTGGAACAGATCCGCCCGGTGTTGCCGAGATGCTAGCGAAAAAATGATTCTGCAAACATTTCGAGCACGGTACACTCGCGGACGAAAAGCAGCATATTAGCGCGCTATCATTGGCTGCTATCAATATTTTCGAGATGCGCCGAATGGTATGTGAGGCGTCTCAACACCTCATCGTCGTGTCCTATTCACTGCGAACCTAATTCCAGCAACGTTCATCGTATACTACGTGCGAGAACACGATACGACTGAAACTGAAGCCTGCATTCACAGCGACACACAGAGAGTGTCTCGTCAGCATTGCAAAACAATATCTATGTTGCAGTCGAACAAGAACCGGCAAAGAATATAGATGAATACTTGTCGGTCAGATGGGACTCGATCAGGATGGCTCGGACAGCTTCGATTACTATTTTCGTCACGTGCGAAAAGAAGAGTTGGCTGTCGAACTATGCACATGACACTCTACATTCTATACTGCGGAAGAACCCGTAAATAACCATAATAAGACACTTCTACTACAAGAACATAAACCGGGACGTAGCTTCAGTGTAAAATCAATTTTTCAAAAAATCGATTTTCCACCGAAAAATTCGGAAAATATTTGCAGTGGCTTGCCCTATCGAGTAGAATGTTCATGCATTTTTCCTGTAATTTTTTGTTCACCAAAATGGGAGAGATATAGCTTATCTGATTAAACTAGAACTACTCTTAGCCACGCCGCAAACTTTCAAACGTTGACTTTGTGTTCGCAGAATATTCCCAGTTAGCAAAATCGAGTGGAACGTGTGCTGCACACGTTGCGAGCAAAACACTTACGTGTTTGGTACCAAACCCTGCTCGAAGCAGAATTTGATCCTCATTTGATATGATTCTGGCACCAAAATTTGTGGAAACAGATGGACGTCGATTCCGAGTCAAATTTTGGTGGCAGATTCAAAGCATTTTGCTTACTGGGTTTGTTTACGCGCGGCGGATTGATAGATTGAGGTTATGCCAGGCGGTACATTAAAGCGGTGGTTTCTGGAACCATTTTACCCATCCTTTGAAAGGCTTCGTCCGAACTGCGCAGCCTTCTGGCGTCTGACTTAAAATGTCAGCTATCTGTATTAGGTCTAATAATAGACGGTGCGATTTAACGTATGCCACCTGATTGAAGCCTTATCCACCGACGCCGGATTGGAATACGCCCAATCGGAGCATCCAGGCCCTAGCCGCTATAGTTCGAGCGTGCACTGCCGGATCTGCGCCTACTTCAGCTGTCGAGCGAGGTCACCTTCCAAAACCCTGCTATCTCCGCAGGGTGCAACCCCGCAGACGCTTTGAAACAACATCCAAACAGGATGTGGTTTTCATGCTTGAACCCGAAACCCCAATGAGGAGGATCCTTTTCCTGGAGGAACAATAAACCTTACACCGAAATCAATTTAGTTTAATTAGTAAATTGGTTTAGAATGTCTCCGAAGACGGTGAGGATGAAAACGAACAAGGTAATAAAATCGGCAAACAGTTTACGGCGAGGAATTTTGTCAGGCCTGACATTACTACCCCGGAGGATTACGTTCGCCGTAGCTCGCAGCATCTCGATACGAGTTAAATGTTCCAACACTTCCTTAGGCCTCTAATTACCGAGAGGACTTGAAACGTTGCTCGGCGAAAGAAGGAACATCTAATTAGCATTGAAGTCGGCAGCCCCGGCAAAGCGAGAAAGTCGTCGAGAAATTGCAACTGGCGGGAGAGGCAGGCGGCGCATAATTTCGGCGAGGCGGCGTGGAAATCTCAATGGCTTTGTACACGAGTCCTACAAAAGCCCCCGTTGTTTGCCGAACAATGTTGCCAAACATTGTTGCCAAACAAAGAGTTAATACATCGGCCATACCGTTTCACGGGCGAGCAAACAGACAGCCTCGCTCTCTTTTCTCGCTGAAATAAGAGAAGAGAACGTGTCTGTCGCAATACCCTATTAGTTATTTAAGCTGCGTACATTCGGCTCGGCTGCGTCAGCTTATTTTGAAATTCTAATGGCGGCACGGTTCACATAATTGCACGGTAGAGGATGCATGCCGGGTAATACCGTGGGATTTTATGCGTTTCCGAAAGAGATTAACGAGCGAAAGACTTTCCTTCGTTTAATACGAATCATTTATCTGTAATTTCCATTCTCCAGTTTCTTTTTTCCCAGCATCTGATGCATAGCGCGTCCATGTGAACGGTATGAATATTGTGACGTCACATGGTGACGTAAGAACTCCGCTCGTACACAAAAGAATACATAAGAATCCCATCGAAATGAATTGTATTTAACACTAGGTTTACTAGGTTTTTAGCGGCTATTTTTAGGTTAGAAAGATCGAGCCGGTATTCGGGAGGAAACTGCGCGGAGGTTTGCAAATCGAAGGTTTGCAGATCGGAGGACAGGTGAAACGGTAGGGGAGGTGAATTGGAAGAAGAAGAGGATACCCCGAAGGAGCGAAAATGGCGGTCTCGTGGACTCACTCAACCTGGGTGTGATGCTTGCCTGTACGCCAGGCCCTCGCGGTCATCACAACCTTTTTGAGTGAGCGAACGCGATCGTTTCAACGACCGTATCTCTTCGCCGTGGGAGAAAAGTGTAACAGCCGGGTGATTGATGGCCAGCTAACGTCCGGGAATCGCTGAAGACGCATTCGGGCCAAAGTGCACGGAAGCGTCGCGACTTCGTGTGTACCAGAAGGTTTATTTCTGTTCGCGGAGCAACCTTGCAACGAGGGATTCCAATTGTAACCTCTGCATTGTACCCGGGAGCGCTATTGTAACCGACCACGCAATCTCGCGCCACGCTGCTTCAACAAATGACCTGTAAGGGTCATCCCGCTCGATCCTGATCTCGTAAAGATACTTTCTATAATCCTTTGAATTCTGTTGCGGATCGGAAGACTGTTGGTACAGCGGAAGACAATAAACGGACAAATTTCAAAACTCTCCGGACTGCTCAATACTTGCTTCTAACAAACTCTGCTCCGTACAGCCACGTCTAAATTCAGCTGCCAAAAATTTCACGGTGGTAAACGATGGCGCAGAGTTCCCGCAAACAGCGTCCAACTCTTCCTTGATTTGCGTAGGCGTGTTGCCTTTCAAAACGAAATATTTAATCGCAGCTCGATGCTCGAGTTTTTCCATTTTCACAAAAACACTCGACAGCAACTTACTCAAACGACTGTTAAGCAATAACTGAGCGTCCGAAATGGCTGAAAGTTTGGGGAGTACCTGTCAAAGCATGCACAAACACGCTCCAGTACAAATACCGCCATCTTCGCGTTGAGGTCGGAAACTTTTCAGACCACCCTCGTGTGTTATCTTTATTTTCTTGAGTTGTGTCGCCGTGAATCCGGGTGGTCGCAAAAATTTCGTTCTCCGGGGTACAATGCTGCTTCGAAATATTTTGTTGCACGCCGAGCAAGAAGTTGTTCGGCGGGTAATGCGTTTCGCGAGGAGAGCGCGAAGCTTGTCGCGCGAAAGCGAACGGATGCTGAAGAACCGGCATCGCAGAGAACGGAAAAAGCCTCGGCGCAACGAAAACCCGAGTGCGCCGCGCCGCGAAGAAGAAACTCGGACGTGGCTGTTTCTTCTCGCGGCCAGAAGTTCCTTTTCAATAAGGTCGTAACCTAATTTGCTTCGGCCGACCAGCAAACGGGGACGCTTCAGCCTTGGATACGGAGCAATTAAATTCTTATTAGCGTGTACGCAAGCGCTCGTCACCGATTGGCTGTCGTTCGGGTCCGTTCAACCGCATCCAGTCGACGTTATCCGTGGACGTAATAGATTTTAATGGCATTATATTGGTCGGAATGCACGTTCCGCCGATGCTGCCATGAACTCCTCGAGATGATGCGAACCCATCGATGCTCAAGGAAACCGGCGATTCGTTGAAATCATTCGCCGGGGATTTGTACGATTAAAGTTTCGTGAATATAATAAGAAAGACAATTTTGAGCATGTACATGATGAACGGTATTATCAAAATCACCAATTTTCCATTAGCTCCCCTCCTTTTACTTCAATCGATGCAAAATATTTTTATTTTATTTGAGACCCGTATTTTTATCGCGCAACAGGAAGGGACGTTACAAAATACTGGGAAATTTGGTTAATAAAGTAGGTTAGGACTGTATCAAACATCGAGCTCTTCTGTGCGACTGGCGCCAGCTTCCCACTGGCGGAAGTGTGTGCAACTAAAAAATGAAACGGGGCAATATGCTCGATAACGTTCTGAAAAATGTCTGCCGGAAGCATCGATCGATTCTGCTGGAAGTATCGGAACATGTAATCGTTGGAGCTCATATCAACCAGCCTGTTTACCTCTTCCTCTCTCTCTCTATCTCTGTTTCTCTTCTCCTTCCGTTCTCTCCGTTACCCTCTTCCTCTCTCTTCAGGAATTAATAATCTTCGGAAGTTGAGCGTAGGCCCGCAGTTATGACATATGAGAGACAAGAGCCCTCGTCGATCCCCTGACTGGCCTGCTTTCGATTTAAAATCGCTGAAAGACGTTCTGAATTTATAACTCGTGATGTCGCTGTACGAGGCCGCTGCATGGAACGAGGGGTGAACGGCTGGGGAGGGGGCTGGGAGGGGAGGGGAGGGGAGATCTGGAAAATTAGGAATCACGTGTTCAAGTAAATTGGCAATTCCAGTAGCCGACTGGCGCCCAAACGTCAGCAGCCAAGGGTTCGAGGCCGATCGATCCAGCCAATTGACGACACTCTATTCAATGACGGCGCACGATGACTTACGACGCAGATCGAACCCCGTTTCAACAAGTAATCGGTATTGGACGCAATCACCGTCGATCTTGATGCTACGACCGGCGACCCGTTGTTTTCATCGCCCGGAGCATATTTTGCGAAACTGTCGTCCAAAAAGTTTCCTCAAATAACCTGTAGAATCACCACTTTCAGGGGGGAAAAACAATTTTGGGTGAACATGTACATTGCGAACGGTATTATTAAAATCGCCAATTTTCCATTAGCTGCCCTTTACTTCAATCGATACAGAACATTTTGATTTTTGCGCTTAGGACATTTGTTCCGTTCGTTCGACGAGACTCGTATTTTTATCGCGCAACAGGACAAACCTGCATCTCATCTGCTTTCACGACAGGAAGGGACGTTGCATTCGTTGACAGCTCGACGCCGTGACACCGTGCATTTGATTCTGCCTTTGGTCACGTATATCGACTCGGCTGGAAACTATTTGATCGCTTAGTTTGCCAGCTGATATGTTATCGGACCGCCGCCGCGGCATCGGAATTAGATTTCGCGTGTCTCTCTATTGACGTGATTACAAGAGAAATTGGACGTAATGTAGCATAATGACCGTGCGGTTAAACGCCGTGCGGGGCATTTACGTTCTTGTCAGCTGGCTGGTTTAATGGGCCGATCTCCGTAGATTCGCGATAAGGTAGAGCGACTACATTACCGTCGAAAAATGGTTTCACGCGCTTCAAGTTCTCGTCCTTGAATAAGAATATTTTGTCGCTGTTAAAGGGCTCGTTCGAAAGAGGAAGGTTCGATCTAGCACGCGCTGGTCATCGGCTGACGAGATTATGCGGATATTTGGTGATATAGGCGTTAGAAGTAGGCGTGGTCCAACTTAAGGGCCCGGTTTTCGTAGATTCGCGGTAAGGTAGAGCGACCACGTTACCGACAAAAATAGGAGAAAAATGGTTTTACCTTCAACTGAACTTTTCGTGCTTATACGATTGTGCACACCCAAATTTCGTGATCGAAAATCTTGTCTGCTTTGTGCAAATTAATACCAATTGCTGCCAAAAAGTTTTTCAAATTTTAAGTTGCATAAAGACCGATCTACTTATAAATAGAAAATATAATATAATCACGTAGAAACGTAGATCTAAATAGTATTCTAATTATGTGTTATAATAGTCATGCAGAATGAACTGCAAGCAATAATTTGTATCTTTTTTTTTTATATGTATCCTTTAGGTGATTATTTCATTGATTTATTACAAAAGTTGATCTATAAGAGTTATTTCAACGTTTTCGAGAATAATTTTGAAAGTATTTTGCGTTTTTTCGCTTGAGATGTACTAAGCTATCGGGGAATTCTGAAAATCTAGTAATTAGTTTAGCAACACTAACAGCCAGAAGAAACATGTCTGCAAAAAAAAGTGCATTTACGATATTGCGAACTTTACGAGTTTCCAGGAAATTACACAATGTAGCTACTCGAAATTTGTGGCGCGTTTCCGAGAAGGGTAGTACATTTTCCCTTCGGTCTATCTAGAAATTTAAAGCTGGAGTTTTAAACCTCAAAAATAAAAGAATTTATCTCAGCAGCATGACATTAATTTTATGTAGACAACGTTGAAAATGTAGCACCAAAGTGGCGACTAATTATAAACAGCGCGGAAAATTATATTGTAGAGGAGAACAGTAATAACTGTTGCTTCTTCTCCAACACAATTTTTGTAATCTGAAAATGATATTTAATTTTTAATTACTAATATGTAGATGCTGATTCCTTTTAATCTTTTTGGAGCTTGTGGTGAATTTTCAATTTTTTGAAAAATTAGAATAATCTGTCTGTAATGTCTAATATTTTAATTTTAATTTTTTTTGGAACTGAACACAATTTAATTTTCATACTAAATCAATTTAATTCCATACTGAATATAATAATCGAAACATCTTGTTTTTTAAAACTATTTTATTTTTATCTCCTCGCACACAAATTCATTTCCAATACGCCACAGGTAATTTTCGCACGTGAACACTTTCATTTCTTTCTCTTGTCAGACAACATGATTAATCGGAACCAGAACTCACACCAAAGATGAAGATTAAGTATTCTGTACGTTCGGACTGTTTCTCTAACGAGACTCATTTGTCACGGGGTTGATTGTTTGAGATTGTGCTTGTCAGTGTTGTTTAAAAGACCGACATTATTCTTTCATTAGCTGGGAATACAAGATATATCACAGTCACGTAATCGTGGCATGCGTAATCACGATCAGAAATGACATATTAAATTTCAAACGGGTAAAATCAACCCTTCAAGTTTTCGTGCAATTAAAATAATTTATTTAACTATGCTCCACCGTTCAATGAGACGTTCGCGCCATTCTGTTGTGCAGAGCCATCTAGCGTGATGCCCAATTTGTAAATGGCTGAACGCGAGTGTCTTTTGTTCCGTAGACTAGATCTGACTAAACAATATGGCGCCGTGTAACGCAGAACGTCAGATCGATTAAAATGTATTAACAAAATTTGAAAAGGCGTGGAAAATCTTTCAAGATTCCAACTAAAACAAAAAAAAACAGGCAAAAGAATGACTGGACGAAATGCAAAAGATTTTTCTCTATTACTTTCGTCTGATTAAAATCATTGAAGGGAAAAACGAAATAAACGTATACGTGGCTCCTGCATCGTGCATTAATCGAGACCATAAATTGTTCGCATCGCGATTCCCTTTATTTCGCTAAAACGCATAAACACGTTGTTTAATATTCCGATTCTATTAAATCGAACATCGTTGATCCCGTTACGCGCCGATTAATCCGAAAACAATCTCCATCCGAAATGGCGAAAGTTGGCATTCCGGGGAGTTTCGTCCGGGGGTTTTAATCGCGGAAAATAATTCATGCCCGCCGCAACGAGAACGACAACGGGAAGCAGCCAACAATAAAAGCAGCAGAAGTAACATTATTATGAAACGTCGACGCGAGTTCGCCGCAATTTAATGGCTCGTTCCGAAAACCGTCTAGAGCCGACCGAGTTGTACCCGCGGCTCGCAGAAATTCCCGGAATTTATAATATTATTCGGGAGAAAATTCCGAATATATTCGTCGCGTTCTGTGTTCCCGTTGTTCGCGATGTTCGCAGTCGTAACCGGGGACACCCGCCGCAACGGCTGTTGAAAATATCGGAGAAGAAACGGGTCGGCGGCGGCGCCTGGGAGAAGGCCGACTTCCGGGGAAATTGCCTCCCGTCAGAATTTCCCTTTTAACCCGCCGGCACGCGCGCGAACCGCCGTGAAAAATCGCGCTGCGCCCGTAAAAACTGCAAGAATTATCGGCGATTGTCGGAAAGTTACGCGAGCTCGTTACTTTTTCCAAATCCCGCTCGAAACCTCTTCCGCAATCCCGACTCGTGTGCTACAAGCACAATAGAGTCGTGCAAGGTTGCAAGGGTTCGGGGGGCGCGGATTTATGGCTCGATAATGCAAAGATGGGGCTTATCAGTGGTCAAAAGCGCTAGGGAAAGGATAAATCTAGCGCGCTCGCTACCTGGCAGGCCCTACTTTTGCGTTGTCGAGCAACATTTTGTATTTTTCGGTCGCATGATGCCTGTCAGAGCGCGCGTGACCGAAGCTACGGCAGCGCCGTTGTTTACGTTGTCGGCCACGCGTGCTCAGATCGCCTCTCTGACCGAATAATGCAAAATGTTGCTCGAAAACGCAAAAGTAGGACCCTGTCAGCTAGCGAGCGCGCTAGATTTATCTTTCATCTAACGCTTTTCACCCTTGAAAAGCCCCGTCTTTGCATTATCGAACAATGATTTGCCGCTTCCCGAACCCTTGCAACCTTGTGCGATCTAGCGTTGGTGTATGCAAGGGTCAAAATCTGGACAAACTGCCGCTTCAATATTGCAACGAGCAGTTCAGAAGTGGTCACTTGTGTTTCCTAAAAGTCCAATCTAAGTCTGTATTTGCGAATTTCTACCTGATCGTGGAGTAATTTGTAATATTCGACGGAAAATTCGAATTCTTGAGACGTAAAGTGTCTAGAAAAAAGGCACGGCGTAACGTAGCGTGACAGTCAAGGCCAAATGCCTACCTGCCCCCTTTAAAGCATGTCTGGAGCGGCTAATACGTTTCCATTGGAAATGAAATTTGCGGCGAGCCAGACGGGCTAGGACAGCTTTTGCGTAGAATCGAGTCGAAACGGTTGGGGGAACTCGTTAAACGATCGCGAGAATGGCCTAATAAAATTCAGACAGCGTCGCGGCGCCTCTTAGAACGCCTCAGGAAATTTGAACGGCGCCGTGATTTCCCGCTTTCGTCGTTCAACCTCTCAAGGTCCTAGCCTCGGTAATTAGGATTCGCCGATTACACGACGACTCCGTGAATCCCCGTGAATTCAACACGCCTTGATAAACTCGCCGACAGCTTTCGCCGAGTACCGTTCCTCAGTTTGACGCGGTATTGACGTTTATTATTAACCCGCTCGTCACGCAAACGTTTCGTCCCCGTGAACAGGAGCGTTTCGTTCTTTCGAGGGTCGAAACGAGTTCCCCGGATTCATTCTAATAATTCAAGTAGAGTTATTTGAGAAGCGAGCCTACAAAATGTACTTTACAAATGCGATGGCTTAAATCGTATTCAATATTCGTCTGTATCGAAAGGATAGATATTAAATGTTACAGGTGAAAGGAAAAATTTTCAAAACAAACTGCAAATTGCTGGGACACTAAAATCGAGACAGTGGGTTTAGAAAATAGTGCAGAAGATCGAATGAAATGTTTAAGGCTGCCAAAAAATTTGCAAGTTGTTATTATCGCAATGTTTTTGAGAAGTTAGAGCAATTGGATCAACAAAAAAATCGTTGGTTTAACGTCAATATCGTTGAAACAGAAATTACAAGAAAACTGATTATTGTATCACAATTAACGTATTTGGTGTCGAGCATCATAGAACTGTAAGTACTTTCTCTGTAATTTCGACCAATTGCAATTTTAGTCAAACATTTTTCTCCAACAAAATTTAAGTAGTATAGTCCAACATTGGTAGAGTTATGCAATTTTTAAGAGGGTACGAATACTTATGGGACTGACTGTTTGTAAAGTACTCATTTTTCATTGTTACTGTTGTAACTCGTTAAGAACGCGTTTCCGGCGTGTTTCGCGCGCTTCTTCTGAAAAGGATGCAAAACAGAAGATCCGAAACATTCGACTGCAACGTGAAGGAACCATCGAGCCGCGAAGTTCGAGGAGTCGAAGAGGCTGCCGAATTTTCATAAAAGCAGGAGTCGGTGTTTCAGAAGAAGGCGAAGAGAGAAAGCTAGAAAGAGAGATAGACACAGAGAGAGAGAGAGAGAGAGAGAGAGAGAGAGAAGTGAAAGAAAAGGAAGGGGGAATTTCTAAGAATTTCGCGTCCAAGAAAAACTCCCCCGTTGGTTTCTCGCTTGCCTCCCATCTGTCTCACCGCGTCTCCAGTTGTACGTTCTTTATTCAAGAGTCTCGATGGCACTCTCCCTTTGATATCTTTTGTTTGGGTGCCCTTGCCCTTGCCTAGGCGCGCGTGCTCACCCTCTAGCGCCGACTCTACTCTCTAGAACTCTCTCGAGAAGTGCCTACACCACCCCTCTCGACGACAGGACAGGGATGTGTATATTCGCCCGAGCAATGCAGCAGCGCGGCGTGCGTGCACACAGATGGGAACGTCTTGCATTTTCACGAGTGCATTCGAGAGTGCAGCCTGTGGCGACGGGGGAGAATGAAGAGGAGAGGCTCTCTCCCACGAGCAAGGCCGAAAACCAGACGGAAGCCGGAGAAAGAGAAAGAGAGGGAGAGAGAGAGAGAGAAGAGACGTTGTTGTAAAGCCATGACGCAGCAGGTTCCTGATAAACGAGAATCCTCGAGGACTATCTTCCTCCGCTACGTACTTTTCTTCTGTTGCCGAATCTCACCCTGCACGATACGTTTGATCGGCGACGTTTAACCCCTCAGGGGGATGGTCTCTGGTAAATGATTTCTGGCTTACTATTAGACCGACGATACATTTATTGTGTAATTCTACGCGCAAAAGCGAGTCGAATGAATAAAGAAGGAAAGAGTAAAATTTTTGTTCATTCGACGCTTCCTACAGCAAGCGAATAGCGACTGTATAAAAATAACAAAAATATGTCTCCTCAAATTGTTAACCATTTTTTACATCGTATTTCTCTTTATATGCGTCGCCAAGGCCTAGGTGATAAACGTCGCGGAATTATCCCCACTACCGCCGGGTATACCCTATACCCTAGACGGGTCACGAAGCTCGAGAGACTGGACTTGAGCTTTTGGATTCGTTTGAACGTTCAATTTGGGATCGAAAATTCTGGAAAAATTCACAATTGTGACTGCCATTGGGTACGACATTGCTGAATTTTTTCAGAATTTTCTATTTAACGGAACTGGAGAAATAAATGATAACAGATGCAATAGAGCTAGAAGGTAGGGAAATCTGTGTTTACAATAATACAGTCGTTTTCTCTATATATGTCGCCAAGGCCTGGATGACAAACGTCAGTGTAAACATAACACGGCTCGGATATCTGTCCTGTGTTGTTGACATATACCGAGAATCCCCCGTATATATATATATATACATATAAAAATATATCTCCAAATTTGTAGCCATTTATAAATTTGGAGACACATACTCCTGTTACTTTTATAAAGTTCGCATGCTTCAGTATATGCAAGAAGTAGAATCAGTAAGTAGAATCAGTATTCAATTTATTTGCTCACTTAGACCCCCTTCATGGTTGCACCGTCCACACCGGGACACCCTGTATACCGCAACGTCACACTGCACTCGGTTCACACCTGTTGGTATAATGCAACGTTGAGCCTCGGACAAACGGTTCACGTAATCGATGCATGCAATTGCTACGGGAGCGAATCGAGCAGAAATCGTGTCGGTGCTCTTGTTGGCTAGGTCAGCGAAGAAATCTGAAAGGCGAAAGCGGATTTGCGCGACGAGCCAAAAGACGAATCTCCCAACGACATCATCGTCGGATTTACCTCTAAGAGGCGACCATGTTCCCGGCTGCTTGCTCAAGAGCTTACAAGCTTTTACACGCGTTTACATAGGTGGCAAGCCACACAAAGATCGGACCGGGTCGCGTACTCTCTTTTGCACCCGGTATTTGCTCTCGCGACGATCTCTTTACCACCTTCGCGCACCTTCATTATTCTATCAAAGACCGACAGACTGATAACCCTCATCTAGCGGATCGCGCAACAACATCTATCTTATCTTCGTCCCCTTGACGCGCCCGTTTGCGCAGGTGTTGCATCTGTCTCCTGAAAATGTCCCCTGGAAACGTACCAACCGTGAACTCTCGCTCGAACGTTGCTCGTCTCATGAACATTTACGACAGACTAGAATTTTGACAAATTGACGCTTCGATATTGCAACGAGGAGTTTAAAAGTGGTCACTTGTATTTCCGAAAAGTCCGATCTACGTCTGTATGGAGCCGAAATCTCGAATTTCTACCTGATCGTGGAGTAATTTGTAATATTCGGCGGAAAACTCGCTTTCTGAAGCAAGTATTACGTCACAAGATGGCTGCCGCAGATGACCACGCCACCGAAGAGCGTAAACATAACCTGGCAAGACCGTTGTTGTTGACGTATATCGAGAATTCACTGTAGTTTCATTCGAGAACGTCGAAGCGCTTTTTTTAATGTCCCGCTACAATTGGATTTGATTTTCCGACCCTAACCCTAACCGTAGGCCCTAGTTAAACACCAACGCATCATGATAATCACGCCATAGACGCGTCAACCAAAACCCTTGAATCGTCTGCCTAATGCTTGCCGGTCCCCTTAATTTGATCTGTTTCTTCTGTTCTGAGCAATCAAAAATTACGAAAAAATTCGTGAACATTCTGCCCGATAGCACGCACGACCGTGAATTTTTTCGAAATTTTTGACTGCGATATCGATTTCTAAAAAATTCCGGAAACTTAAGGGGGCCGGCGTGCTTTGAAATCCATATACGTATGCAACAGTCAAAATCTAGACAAACTGGCGCTTCAATATTGCAATGAGTAATTTAAAAGTGGTCAATTGTGTTTCCGAAAAGTCCAATCTACGTCTGTATGGAGCCGAAATCTCGAATTTCTACCTGATCGTGGAGTAATTTGTAATATTCGGCAGAAAACTCGCTTTCTGAAGCAAGTATTACGTCACAAGATGGCTGCCGCAGATGACCACGCCACCGAGGGGCGTAAACATAACCTGGCAAGACCGTTGTTGTTGACATATATCGAGAATTCACTGTAGTTTTATTCGAGAACGTCGAATCGCGTTTTTTAATGTCTAAATGATTTGATTTTTCGAATTGTGTAACTGAATTGTACTGTTTGTCTGATTTCAGGTAAGTCGACGGAACAGTCTGCGCAGAGCACTATTATTCTCATCCGTTCCGGGCGGAGCAGATGCATGTTAGCGTAAATTCTGGACCAGGTAGGAGCGCGATAAGATGATTAGAGCCAATTAGAAACATTTCCGGACAAGTTTCGGCGGGAATTTCGCGGCGGTTGGAATTTCCAGGCGTCCAGGTTCGCGCGGTTTCGAAATTCCGAACGATTTTCACGGGCTTTTTTCCGGGGCGCGCGTCCTAACACCGGCAACTAAAGCCATCGCTAACTTTTAATATCTCCCGCTAATGACCCTTTCACCGACGCTTAATCCGATTTCGCGTTTTTACGCGGCACTCGTCTCCCATCTACGCGCACTCGAACGGTTAATTGAACTAATTGAACGGGATTCCATTGGACCGGCGGAGCATAATGTCGAACCGAAGCGTTTTTAACTCTTTCACGACGCGGCTTTCATCCTGCAAAACCGATTAAACGTGTACCGCCTTTTGTCACGGCGATAAGTGTAGCGCAGCGGTTATGCTACCTCTGGTGACAATTTTTTTCTCGCTGCAGTGTCCTTCGACTTTTCTGTCCAGTCTTTTATCCTCGCGCAAAACGTTCTGATTATTAACGTAAAATTACTACTTCTGACAAGATCACGCTTCGGCCAGAAAATATCTAAAAAATTATTATAGTTACTTAAGTACTTAAACACTCAAGGAGGAACTGATTTATTTTACAAAATATTGAATCATCTAAACTTCATAATAACTGATAAATAATTGTATAAAATTAGTAATTGTAAATGCAAGAAGCTTATATACTCCCTTGATAATGATTAATACTTCCAAAATTTTCTATTTTATTA
This sequence comes from Halictus ligatus, assembly GCA_028454255.1. Lineage (NCBI taxonomy): Eukaryota > Metazoa > Arthropoda > Insecta > Hymenoptera > Halictidae > Halictus > Halictus ligatus. The sequence goes on along the minus strand of CM052138.1, from coordinate 15,681,870 downwards.
ATCATAACATTTATAGTACAGTTTTCATGTGCATGAAAATAATCATTGTCCTCCCTTGTTGCTTATTATTACTTCCCGAATAATACTTAATACTTCTAAAATTTTGTATTTTATTAATCGTAACATTTATAATACATTTTTCATGGCATTGTTTGCTTGAGTAAATATTGTTCAGTAAATACTGAATTATTTAAACTTCATAATAATTGCTTAATGACTGCATACAAATAATCATTGTCCTCCCTTATTGCTAATTATTACTTCTCGAATAATGATTAATACTTCTAAAATTTACTATTTTATTAATCGCAACATTTATAGTACACTTTTCATAGCATTGTTTGCTCGAGTAAATATTGTTCAGTAAATACTGAATTATTTAAGCTTCATAATAATTGCTTAATGACTGCATACAAATAATCATTGTCCTCCCTTGTTGCTAATTATTACTTCTCGAATAATGATTAATACTTCTAAAATTTTCTATTTCATTAATCGTAACATTTATAATACATTTTTCATGGCATTGTTTGCTTGAGTAAATATTGTTCAGTAAATACTGAATTATTTAAACTTCATAATAATTGCTTAATGACTGCATACAAATAATCATTGTCCTCCCTTATTGCTAATTATTACTTCTCGAATAATGATTAATACTTCTAAAATTTACTATTTTATTAATCGCAACATTTATAGTACACTTTTCATAGCATTGTTTGCTCGAGTAAATATTGTTCAGTAAATACTGAATTATTTAAGCTTCATAATAATTGCTTAATGACTGCATACAAATAATCATTGTCCTCCCTTGTTGCTTATTATTACTTCTCGAATAATGATTAATACTTCTAAAATTTACTATTCTATTAATCGCAACATTTATAACACACTTTTCATAGCGCAGTTTGCTCGAGTAAGTGAAGTTAAAAACAGTAGACAAATTATCGCAGGAGCCGGGATTGTTGCAACCGGTGCAGGAAATTTTACAATAATTCTCGCGCGTAATTTCGCAGATAATTTCGTTTCGATTCTGCGATCGCCCAGCGATGGGCAATTTTAATCGTAAATTTATCCTATATTTTCATGTCGCGGGCCATCGAATATTCGAGCAGTTCGGTAATTGGTAACCAAGTTTCTTCGCCCATTAATTTCTCACGTTTCTTGTTTTCTTCGTCGAAGCTCCATTGAACGCACCCCGGCTACGTGTTCGGCGTTATTAAATTAATCGCGCCGGTGGAATTTAATAGTCGAAGTTTTCGATCGTTACCGTGTCGAGAAACCCGATTTTCGTTAACCCCTTCCCGCTTTCCGCACTCGTTTCACTCGATCCGATCGGACGGCGAGGAACGCGACTGTCCTACGATCGGTTTCAACGAGGCACGCAAATTTTCACCGAAAAAGCGAGCGTAATTTCCGCGAAGCAACATGGCCGATCTTACCGCGAAGTTAGCGTTCACTGTACAACCAAATCATGCGGATATCGACGGTGCATAACAAGCCAATTAAGGGGGGACATACACCTGGGACGACGAAAAGCGAGCTTGACTTTGGGAATTGTTTTTTATTGCAACAAACGGTTATATTTAACCGTTCTTAATTTACATAATATAATCTAATTCTGCAAACGAAAATCGTGCGATTTACTCGTACAATACCAGAGTGTTTAGTAATTTATTAAATACAAACGAATTGAATAATGTAAAAAATATTTTGTTAATGTAAGAAATTTTTAGAATAGTCATTTAGTATATAAATGTTAGAAAATAACAAAACGTTAGAAAATATCCGATAGAAGTGTCTATTCCATAGTGGTGCAGTGTCTATTCGATATATGTCCACAGCACGGGTCTACCCAGGACATATATCGACTAGGAGATACTGTTCTTTGATACACTGGCGAGCCTAGAGAAGGACAACGTAGCTCGAGTGACCTTGGTCGTCGAAACATACACGTCTACTCGATATATGTCCAAAACACGGATCGGACAGGGACAATCGTCCATTACGCAAGTAAATGTCATCGGAATTATATCATGTCGGGTATCATTTTCATCAGAAAAATGCCACGAATATGTTGGTGAAAGTCCCACAAAAAAATAATGATAAATAAAAATGTTTTGTTACTGCATTTGGCCTCTCAAGCTTCGTGGCTCCTCACCGCGGCAGTGGGGACAGTTCCGGGACTTTTATCGGCTGGATATTTGGGACATATATCGAGTAAAGACTGTACATAAGTCCCGCATAGTGTAAATATACAAAATGTAAATAATAATACAAGAATAAAAGTATGAAAGTTATTCTTAGAAGAAAATTCGAATAAAAACACTGTTGCACTATTTTTAACATATTGAGAAAGAAACGTAGCTTCTATTTCACAACCGGTTTGTTGCAATTCCGGTAGAAACTGTTTGCGTCGCATTAAAGATGTCCGCCGAATTCCGCGGGGCGTTTAACGCGTTAATTATGTCAACGTTGGGAACAATTTTGTCGGACGCTTATCCTTTGACGCAGCACCACCGAAGCGGCGGCCATTAATTTGTTTACACCGTTGCGCGCGATGACCGTTTAGGCTGGCCAGGCTCGAATTAGTCGGACAGCGGCAATTGTTAGAACAGCGGCATCCGTCACAATGGCGATGTTTCGTTTCGTTTAATTCCGCTGACTCGGCTGGTTCGGCAGGCCATAGTTTTATTGTTGGCGATCGGTCGACGTCGTTTTCGAGGCGAGCTGGTGCTTTATTTCTTCGCGAGAAAAATATCGCAAGTTCTCGAGACTGCGACCGTGCGCCGCGCGTTTCGAACTTCGAAGAGCCCGAGTTTCCCGGCGCACGCTTCTCGCGGTGAAATAAACAAGTTCAGTCGAACGGAACGAAAGTTCAATGGGAAAGTTGATCGAACTAACGTGTTATCTAAACGGATAAATCGACGCAACGGTTGTTGTCCGGGGAGACAGGCCGTTCAAACTATCGATAGAGTTGCCGACGTTACTATTAGGTCTACCGGAAAGTTTTTGAGTTCGAAGAAAATAACACAATTTTCATGCGTTTAATGATATTTATTGTGGAACACACTTTCCATCGTTTTAGGAGTGTACACGTGTGTAGATGCGATGAGAAAGAGGGATAGACCTAATATTTTTAATAACTTTACTATTGTTAGTGTTAGGGATACTCTAGGTTAGTATTAGGGGTTAGTATTAATAATTGTACCAATAATTACGCAGTAGGCATAATAAAATATGGAACTCATTGGTTACATTACTATTGTAACAGTATACACTGATTTGATTTTTTTTTAACTTGATTTTGCTACAAAGTTTGTCTCAAATTTCAAAATAATTGATTACTTATGGGCCCCCCTAATACTAACAATTATTTTATATTTTATATTTTATTATGGAATAATTATTTTTCGACCCTTTTCTGGTCACATCCCCCTAAATTCTGAGACTCGCCAAGAAAATGCAAAATTTGGAAGCAATCGATGAAAGTCAATGATAAAAAAAGTTATACCGTATTAACACTTCGACTGCCAAACTAGAAACCTGAAAAATTCCGCAAAATCAAAGTACGTTATTTAATAAAATGAAAATTTGAAGAAACTAAATGTATGATATTGAGTAGTTGTCCAACCTTGTTGCGTTTCACAGATCCTAACCAAATTTGGTAGAGCGAATACATTAACGTGAAAATTCATTTTAAAACCTGGACAAATAATTCCGTCGGCCACATTTCGGTGACATGGCAGTCAAATTCAAAAATTGAACTTCGGTACGCGGTGGTCGAGCAGTTGTTGGAGAGTAGGCGAACCGATTTGTAACATCGAAATGAAAAAAAGACGTAACAACGAGGAGAAAAACTCTCGTGCGAAAAGGGTTAAGATTGGACGCGCGTATCGATCCCGTGGGGGGATAATAAATCGTCGGCGGAACCATAGTAAATGATCACGCGACGGGCCGCGACGGGCTTCGTCTTCCGGCCAGTTAAATCTGTCGCAACGTTGGCGGCATCGATTCGCATTTTCATCGCGCGCGTTTCAGCCTCGGCTCGGCCACCGGCTTCGACATCGGCATCAGCTTCGAGCCCGAGTGAATCCGGATTTTGTAAATCGTGTTCGTCATTTGCCGCGATCAAATCGACCGGCTTGGTCAGTTTCCACGTAGCGGGCTTCGATCGGGTCTCGCCGGAAAACCTGCCCGGGAAATGCTAGACGGCGAACCACAGATTTATGGGTAGCGCGCGTGTCCCGGAATTTCGTTTTCTCTGCAATTTTACGGACAAAGCGAAGACCGATGCGCGTTAAAGACGATAAGCCGGAATTAGCGTGCCGCGCGGAATGTTCGAGCGAATGTTATTCGCGAACCCTGTCGTTCTCTGTGTGTGTCCTGTTTTTTCAAATCGTCACGAGTTGTTGCACAGCCCGGCCATCTTCCTCCACTCAAAACATTTCTGAATCCCATTTTTGAGGGGGCACAGTGGTCCCAAATCGGTTCCAAATTGGTTCCGCTTGAAAATTGTTATTAGGCCGTTTTTGGGGGTGGCTGATCACGAATCTGAACTTGAAATTGTAAAAAACAAAATTGAAATTAGAAAATTCGCTGTCTCATATTGACCTAAACGGGGGGAAACACTAATTCTCCGGATAGCAAACTCTACCCTTTCTATTGTATAAAATAGATATTCTATTCGCACTTCATAGTTCCCAAAAATGGAGGAATTGAAGAATTGTTTGTCCTTTTACGTACAATAACATCCCATAATAAAAATATATAGGTTTCCATTTGAAAGAACAAAGCTGACCTTCAAATGACCCTGAGAACGCTATCCAAACAAAACAGCTGAAACTGCCTTGGACACGTGTTTTGCACTCTTTTGATATTTTTTATACTCTTGGAGACATTCGGCTGGGAAAGTTTTCAAACGAATAACATGCCAAATAGTGAAATTATCGACTATGCCATTGTACAATCAAAAAGACTGTGTTCCTATACATTTTAAAGAATCTGAATGTCAAACAAGATTTGCTTATTCCCGAAAATAATTTTCTCGAGTCAGTTCCACGTGTGGAAACGTTTTGTTCCACATTTTCGACTAATCTTTTCCTCGTACGTGGACTCATCGTTTTCCGGTTGTACCGCCAGTTGCCGATCATACTGTGCAGAGCGAGTTAGGTTCAACTCGGAACGCGAAAACCGTGTGTCTCTGCGGAGACGGCTCGCGGAATTTTTCCATCGATTCGAAACGGACGTGCCCGAGCGTGCACGGGTTCGTCACTGTTTAGACAATCGAGTAATCAAATAAATACTGTTAACGACCAGCCGGACGCGAACGATTGTCCGTTAATTCGGTCGGGATTTCGCCAACTGATACACGTCCGGCGGAACGGGCAATAAACCGTGAACGAAACGGCGAAGGAAATAAAAAGCGAACATGTACGCGTGGCACGAACGTGTCCGAATTTCCCGATATCGGTGAAGTAAGCACGAAAGATTAATTCGTGAGGTCGGGAAAACGTCCTCGACAGGATCATCGATCCACCAGAGGGAGAGAGAGAGGGTGGGGGGAGAGGAGGAGAAAAGAAGCTTGGCCTGGACTTTTCGTGGATTTATGTACCATTGACAATAGAAACACGGAAACGAGACTCTTCGCCGTTCTGGCCGTTCGGTGATCGATACCGTGTAGCACACGAGGAGCCGATGCCCTTCATCGAAGGAGATGTTGTTCTTTATCGAACGACCGCCGCGCACATTTGCCTAGACACCAGTCATATCTCTCTTTCGCAGTGACATCTAGTTTCGCGAGACCTTTCGCTTATGGTCGTCCGGCGTCGTAAAACGCATTGCGCGACACCGCTGCGAAAGACGTTCGACTATACAGCGGCTGAATCGAATGAAATGTTGCTGGCCGGTCACCTTGAAACCATAACAAACGTCGACGAAGGTTCGTTCGGTGCCGAACAGTTCTTTTTTTTTTCCAGGTCTACAGACCTTCATATTTCTTTTGAAATGACGTAATCTCTTCTACTCGAACAGCTCTTGTCGTACCGAATAATATTTGTGTTTGGTCAGGATTGAGAATCTCGGAAAATTAAGCGAAGTTCGCTCCTAATTAGTAGTCGGTGATGACTTTGTAATTCGTAAGCAGCTGTGAAGCGAAACCGATCTTCGTCGATAACTCTGTCCTGTTACTTTACCGACCAGCGAGCGAAAAACGAAGAAAACATTGCCGGTAATATCGCCGCATAATTGACCGGAGAGGAATGCACCGGCATGAAACAATGTGCTGATTAATTCTGTGCACTGTACCAATCGGGATCCGTGACCAGCATAACGCTCGCACGCTTATTATGAGCTGCGTGTAAACGTAATTATCGTGAAAAACTGCTACACGCGCGCATCTGCTGCGAATCTACCAATCCATTCCGTGGAGCATTCGCCGGGAAAAATGTTTGCATGCTCTACGGGAATTATAAATCTACGTGACGGAAAATACATACACACGAATGTCTCCGACCACATCTTCAGGGTGACGGTGTAAAACATTCCTTACGTGCAGTTTTACTGGCACTAATGGATGGTTGTGCCGTAGAAAATGTCCGTATAGCGAGATAATTATTCCCGGAATTTTTAAAGTGAACGATATTTTTGTAAATACAGGTTCTCGAAAAAGTATTGTACTTCCTTGATTCCTGTGGTCATTTGAACTGACTTTTTCCTTTGCGAAAACCTTCTCCGCGGCTTTGTTAAGGAGTTATCAGCGAAGAACACGGACCAATCGCGGCGCGGCTGCAGCGGACCGATTGCGGCTCAGCCAATAGGAACGCCACGCTCAGCGGGACTCGTCGTTGCCGCGCCCTGATTGGTCCCGACTGACAGTTCTTCGTTTGTCCAGCGGCTGCCAAAGATTTCCTTAAATTGGCAATTTTGTCGTCGGAGCGAATTCGAAGCACATTTTCAAGCCATAATTGACTGAAACGCGTAAAAAGAAGAAACCTATTCCGGGCTTTCGCCGTTAACGATGATGAAGGAAAATTCTCCGGAGAGAAGTTCGCGCAAAAATTAATTAAAAATGATAGTTGCGGTTTGAGGTTACTGCGCCGAGTTTTACGACTGTCTCCTACCAGTGCAAGGGTTTACGATCATATTGTTCCGCGAATCAACGCTGGAAAGTGGAGCGTGCAGAACTCGGCCGTGTACTTCGTACACTTTATCGACTCTGGACCAATATGTTCTAATACTGTCCTTCTTTTTTTCCTTCTTTTAATTGTCCCGCGTGCACAGCGCCCGCGTTTAAGTGTGAATGGGCCATTACTCCTCGGAGAGCTGGTAAAGTAATGGGACATATTTATGGCGCCGATCTCTGTAGATTCGCGGTAAGGTAGAGTGACTACATTACCGCCAAACAATAGTTTTACGTGTCTCAAGTTTTCGTCCTTATATGAGAATATTTCTTCGCTGTTAAAGGGCTCGTTCGAAAGAGAAGGGTTCAATCTAGTGCACGCTGGTCACGAGCTGCCGAGATTATGCGGATATTTGGTAGTATGAGCGTTGGAAGTAGGCTTGATGCAACTTAAGGGCCCGGTCTCCGTAGATTCGCGATAAGGTAGAGCGACCAAGTTACCGACAAAAATAAGCGAAAAATGGTTTCACGCGCCTCGACTTTTCGTCCTTGTTTGAGAATATTTTTCGCTGGTAAAGGGCTCGTTCGAAAGAGGAAGGTTCAATCTAGTGCGCGCTGGTCAACAGTTGCCGAGATTATGGAGATATTTGGTAGTATAAGCGTTAGAAGTAGGCCAAAAATTGACGATGCGCGTGCCGCGGAATTCGAGCATTTTTATGCCATTGGATGAGTTTTCTGGATGACGTCGAGAGCAGCGCGTACTAGAAAATATCTTCAGCTACAAATTCAGCTATAATTTGTCTTGATTCTGTCACGAAATAAAGGCGAAAATTTGAAGCATGTTGAAATTCATAATATCGACAAGTTTAGTCACAGACTTCAGACCCATCGGATCAAAACGAAGGTCTGAAGGCTGTGAATGGAAATTATTAATTAAAAAGTCGCGTGACTACCCCGAGCCCTTATGGGAGGTACACAATACGAGAGAATGCATACTTCGAGGAAGGTGAATTTTTGTCAGATTGTGCGGGTGCAAATAGCAAGCTGCAATAGTAAACTAGTGGTTTCTATTTCCGCGAATTATACACGTTCCAGCTTGATTACTCCGAATGAAGATGCGCGAGCGTAGATCTCCATCCTCTCCGTGCGTATCCGCGGCTGTTAGCAGGCGTTCATTCAGGGAAATCGCTATCCAAGTGTCTGTTAGGCTCGGGACGAAGCAATTAAGCTCGCTAACTTGCAATAATTACATTTCCCCGTGTCGTACTTGTCGTTCGAATTTTCAATTCCAGCCGTTCCGCGCCGTCAGAGCATCAATCACGCGAGAATACTGGATTACACGTATCACAGGCACGCTAATTACCGCACCTGCACCCACCAATGCACGCCCCAACCGTTAATTATACTAATAATCGCTGCTCATTTGCGGTGTGCATTATACGGTGATAAACGTAACAACTTTAATACCGCTGCGCCGCGAGATTTACCGATAGATCGATTGGACTACGATCGGCAGAATTCTTTCGAACAGCTATGCACACATAACTAGAAGAAGTGCACCCTATTTTGAACGCTAATTTGTTTAGAATGCATACAAATTTACAGCACAGATTGGTCACAAAGTAAAGTGTATAATACTAGCAAAAGTTATTCTGGCAAAAGTTATTCCAGCAAAATAATACAGCGTTTGTCATTTGTAATTATTCAAGCCTATTAATTATTTACACTTATCATCCATATTGAGAAAATATTTCAATGAACGATAAACGCAATAATAATACTAGAATCACAGTATTGTCCGGACGATAATGTTTTTAATATCGGGCCAATATTAGTTCACTACATGATGTGAAAAGAAAATTTTGAAAAAATTGCAATCTCTCGGAATTAAAGAGAAAATACTAAAAGTTGTGGTTCATAACTTCTTTTACGTGGGTCTGTATTGAACACTTGAAAAATTTAGTTTTTATTTTATATTTGTTAAAAGGTTTGAGGAAACCACGATTTTATTAATATTCTTCTGAAATATCAATGTTTCCCTTTTTTGCGAGGTAAACAGACGTTTTTCTTTAATTATTCACCGATATGTTTGTTTTATTCTGCTTCGAACTAGGGAACTGTGAAAGCAACGGCTGCAATAACAAAGGATGAACAACAGTACGGTTGTGATATCCTGCAAAAATAATAGAACGCGGCAATAAAGATTTGAATATCAGCGAGAATTTCAAATTCTTCAACAACACGCTCATGCGAGCGCGCTGGTCCTAAAGTGCCTATCCTAAAAGTTTTATTGAACAGTTCGTAAAATGTCGGAGTTTACAACTTTTTACAGCTGGGCGATCAAACAATCGCTGGAGCGCGAATAAAAGTATTGTTTTATTTGATAGTTAGTTGTAGTGAATTGTTCGAACGAAAATTCTAAATACAACAAAATATTACAACAAAATAGAACGATCTCTAAACGTCAACAGCGTTGCGCGAAAACATTAAACAACAAAATTATGTACAACCCAAAGAGAGTGAAAATATTATTTATTGAAACCAGAATATCAAAATAGAACATACATTTTTCTTTTCTGATTCAACTGATCGAAGTTTGCCACTGCAGCAAAATGCAGCCCACGCCATAAAGATACTGCTTCAGCAAAAATACAAAAATCCAAGATGGTGCCTAGTTTAGTGCCGACGCGAAGACATTTGCATCGTTTCCATCTTCGATATTCTTCTAAAATTAAAAGCTCTTTAAAACACGGTACAGCTGTGCGGTGCAGCAGTGAAGGGTTGAAAATGAAAAATGCGAAAAATCTCGGTATCATATCCCGATCGTCAACGCGGAAGAAGACCCCTTAAGATCATGACAACGGCACTCACAATCAGTCGCATAAAAATCCATCTACCCCTCCTCCGTTCCGTCTGTTGGCGTTCGCGTTCCCTCGATCACGAATCCAATCACTCGAGTCACAGCTAAAAAGCTCTCGAAGCTTTGCCCCGGGACCCGTGTGATCGACAGATTATAGAGAGCCGTCCCGTGGCTGAGTGGCATTCAACACTGTGCCTGCAGTGTCAATGAGCTTCGACACTGGGAGAATCTCACAGATCGAGTGAACCGGCCCGTGACAGCCACGGATTCGAGTACCGAAACCCCGGGAATTCTGTTTTCGACAAAGCCTGCTTTTGACAAAGACCGTTCATCACGTCTACCGATCTATTATACGCGATTTATGCAACGCACATGCTCCGATCCTTCTCCCCGGACGGGGCAGGTCATCGGAGGCGGACGCCTTCGAATAACTGTTCAAATCAGGATTTTGTAATCGTTCATTCGTAAAAGGTGTCGCGATTGCAAATCTACCACTGGACTCTCACGCGATAGCGACAGAACGTGTCTCTACTCTGATTCGACTCGACTGGACTCGTTCGCACAACAGTACAATGATAGTATAATGAATACAGGCAGAGTACCTGGGCCCCTTACCCTAGTAGACTGCGAATTTTATGGATTTATTGCATATATAATTTTGTACATGTTTGTACATTCATTTTTACTCCTACATATGGTTAAGGCTGTGCCAAATGGCGGCAGCCATCTTGTGACGTCACACTTGCTTCGTAAAGCGAGTTTTCTGCCGAATATTACAAATTACTCCGCGATGAGGTGGAAATTCGCAATTTGGGCTCCATACAGACGTAGATTGGACTTTTAGGAAACACAATTGACCATTTTTTAATTACTCGTTGCAATATTGAAGCGGCAGTTTGTCTAGATGTTGACCGTTGCATACGTATATGGATTTCAAAGCATGGCGGCCCGCTTAAGTTTCCGGAATTTTTTAGAAATCGATATCGCAGTCAAAAATTTCGAAAAAATTCATGGTCGTGCGTGCTATCGGGCAGAATGTTCACGAATTTTTTCGTAATTTTTGATTGCTCAGAACAGAAGAAATAGATCGAATTAAGGGGACCGGCAGACATTAGGGTTTTGGTTGACGTGTCTATGGCGTGATTACCATGATGCGTTGGTGTTTAACTAGGGCCTAGGGTTGTCGGGTACACAACAGTACCCCGCATTTCGAAACGGTGAATTCCTCCTTAGAATCTTGTGAAAATTTTACAGCCTCGTAGCGCGGAGTGATTCCGCTCAGAAGTGTTCGCTGTTTACGTTCCTCGTGCTGCGTCGTCTTCATGGTCGTAACAAGATATACGGGCACGGACCGTGTCAGATATCCCGGTAATTTATAATCGAATAAATTTCGTCGTGCTTAGCAACGTTTCTTCCTGTCTCTAAAATATGGAAACTCGAAATTACATCCGAATCGGTGTTGCACGACGCGAGCCTCGGAAACATGGAGACGCAGTTTCTCCATCTAGCGTCCAAGGTGACCTTCCCGTCTCGCCACCTTTACAATTGTTTTTGTAAGCAACCTTTAAAATTCGTTTTGTATTTTAGCGCAGTGGTAAAACATACTGAATTGTTTAATCCATTGAGCAATTTTTTAAAAAATTCGCTTACGTTCTCCTGCCTACTTCACGCGGGTATTGTTATTCTCCTGTAATTGAGGTTAGAATCGAGAATTTTTCAATTCGCTTCCCTTTCGCGTTGCAATCTTCGTGCGCGGCGGCACGTTTAAAATTCAACGGTTGAATTTAACACCGCGCACACTAATTCTGTCTAGCGAATAATAACTTCGTTGGTTGTCATGCGTTTCTGTCCTTTTCTTTGCGTTTACAAAGGTCACGTAGCCTCTATAATCAAGCGACAGCACAGTACGCGAAAGCCACGGGAAAGAAGGATGGCAACTGCACGACCGAGAGTAGAAAATTAATATCACGTGGTGATGTATTATTTCATTTTCTACTTTATTTGCCACCTACCGGTTCGTGCGAGCTCATAAGCGATCTCAGCCATTTTATTCCGCGTCACGATTTCAATTTCACCGTTTCATTTTGATCGCTACTCCTGAGAATACACACTTTGTTTTTCCTGCCGAATGTCGTTCCGCTTTGGTGGTAATTGCCAGCTCTGCGATTACATTAAAATTTGATTATTTTAAAATTTACACTCAATATCCTCCAGTGAATTCTACTTTAAAACAAATGTCTCCTATTGCGGTTAAAAGTAATAAATAGTTTATACAATCAAGATTAAACATTATTTTCACAGGAATTTTTAATAGTTAGTCTAAAGGGGCGTATGTATGTATTTTATTTCACGTTGTAAACTGTGTAGCAATGATTATATTTTTGAATATATATTCCTTTTCATATATCTGCCAAAGCCAATCTTCGAAGAACATTTATTTAATTTATTTAATTACTTCGAATTCACTGCTACAAAATCGATTGTTTTTTGTTTGCAGTAGTGGGGATAATTCCGCGACGTTTATCGTCCAGGCGTTGGCGACATATACAGAGAAAACTAGCTGGCTAGCTAGATGGTAGATTTTTCTACCATCTAACTCTATTGCATCTACTTTCATTTATTTCTCCCGTTCTGTTGAATAGAAAATTCTGAAAAAATTCTACAATGTCATACCTAGCGGCGGACATAATTGTGAATTTTTCCCGAATTTTCGCTCCCAAATTGAACGTTCAAACAAATCCAAAAGCTCGAGTAGAGTCTCTCAAGCTGTACAGATGGTAGATATTTCTACCATCTAACTCTATTGCATCTACTTTCATTTATTTCTCCCGTTCTGTTGAATAGAAAATTCTGAAAAAATTCTACAATGTCATACCTAGCGGCGGACATAATTGTGAATTTTTCCCGAATTTTCGCTCCCAGATTGAACGTTCAAACAAATCCAAAAGCTCAAGTGGAGTCTCTCGAGCGTAGAATTTTTCTGATTGTTCAGCGAGGTGAAATTCATCTGCGAACAGATTTCTGGTCCCCGCCTCGTGACAATTACGATACAGCGTGTATCATTGCTAAATTCTATGTAGTCTCCGAGAAGTGAAAGAGTGTGCTTCATTTCGTCGAGGAGTTTACCTATCGAGACACAAGGCTAGCTGCAGTTCACACTGCGCCCTTTCAGACTGCGTTGTCTCCGATCGGATCGTCGAGCTGTACACACACACGCACATGCACACACATTTGCACACAAGCTGCATAGCTCCCTGCGTGCATACTGCATCGCCCGGGGGCCTCCCCGTCAGCTTTTTAACCTTTGCACGAAAAGAGCGGAACGACCTTTCGAAATTCTCCGTTGTTCCGCTATATGGCCCTGTTCAGGCCAGAACAACGAATAAAGCCTCTTTGCTACTCTCTCCCTCTCTCTCTCTCTCCCTCTCTCTCTGCCTCTCTGCCCTTCGTTGCGTAGTTCGTCTTAATTAGGCTTCGATGGAGTGACCTTCACCCGTTTTAATTGGCAATTACAGGACTCGCGTCCCGTCCCCTAACGGCCTCCTGCTAGGACAGAGTGCAGGTGATCAATTTTTCAAATGCAAAGTACGCTGTTGCGTTAACGCCCGCGCAGTGCGCTCGTATTTCGTGAATTCAATCGACGAAAAAAAGAAAATAATAAAAAATATTACATTTAACCCGAACCCGGTGCGTACGTGCGATTTATTTATTTCGTTAATGAAACATTTAATTAACCCCCCACTATTTTCTCCTCTGCTACAGATGACTACAACACCTCTTTACCCCAATCAGTAGAATTACCGGATTTGGAAATATTTTGTATTTTTCTTGTTGCTGACCTTGCGCGACCTTGGAAGTCTTTGCGTTGCGTATTAGCGAATTCGACTTGGCCTAAGCTTTCGATTTGAATGTAGCGTTCCATTTGAGAAACATATAGCAACATTTCATTTAAAGAACTGAAGGTCACCTTCGCGAAAGATAATGTAAATATGAAAAATTGACACAGATACGAAATCGACGCGAAATCTAAACAAATGTTGTTGTTGTTGTTATGAGGCAGTGTGTGCCAGTTGCGTTTAGTGTTCGGTAGTTCTAGTGTTAATAATTTCGCGAAACATATTTACTTGAACGATTAAAGAGTCGTCACAAACGAATAGAATTCTATTTCCTCCTGTAGGGAAGGAGCAACATTCACATTTCATAGATTTTGTTTGAAACGTTTATTACGAGACCGACTCGTTATTGTACGGCAGGGGATTAAAAGCGAAAGACTGTTTTTTATTCAAGTTGTCATTCGATATTAGTTCACGAAAATAACAGAATATTCATGATACTCTAATTAATATTACACAGTGTCGTTCGATCCTGTAAACACGAACATCGAGTTTATTATATTTCGGATTTGTTACAGACTCTCAGTCATTCTATTCTCGTTGAAATCGACGTTAACAAACAACGTAGTCGGTGCACGCAGCTTGTACAAATATATTCAACAAACATTGCGAATCCGCAACTGCGGATCGGCCATTCTGTTGCTGATTTTTAACAAAATATTTTTCCAGAATAAACATTCCCGGAGATCAAAGTAAATGTTTTATATCTAATATTGCATCATAGGTGCCGAGAAGTATGAATAAAACATGCCTATACTACACAAATCGCGTAATAATTAGAAGGAGCACATTACGAATTTTTGAGGACGATAACCATCGGATAAACGATCGGTTTTTGCAACGCAGACGTCTAAATAATTATTACTTTTTCCGTTGGAAATTGTCCGGCCGCCAATACATTACGAGCATGATTCCCACGAGAAGATGCGCGCGAGGCCATAAAATATTTGCGCAGTCAATATCACCTTTTTTTTTTTATCGGAACACCTTTAGCAAGGATACCGTATGCTAACGCGTAACATATGTTCCCACGTAAATCGTGTTGGTCCCGAAAAACAGGCGTAAATGCACGTCACGTGTGCACTGGAATCTGTTAAAAAATGTAATTTCCAACTAGCAAGCTTTTTAGGGGGACACACGACGCGCGCTTTTCTCGCAAATATCCGTTCGATTCGGTCTCGAATAAAACGAGTCAACTGTGTTTGCGTTTGCTTTGTTCGTCGGCTACAGATTCGTCGGGAAAATCCAGTTTCCAGCGACGAAACTTCCCGGGGACGCGTCGCAGAACGTAATTTCCTTTTTTTTTTCTCTCTCTTCTCTCGTCCGGATCGAAACAATTAATATGCATGCCAATAAATATTCGACAACTCTACGAAATCGATTATATTATTCGGACCTCCGGATTTTTTCGCAGACGCGACGGCACCATTTTATTAAACGGTCGCGTGCTCGTCGAAACGATCCGATTATATTCGAAAATTTGTTTCAGCTTCGATCGTCGTGTTTGTTTATCGACGTATTAACACGTTCGTCGCCGCGTCACCCATACGTTAGTGACGGAATTATTTGCGCAGGTTTTTAAACGAATTTTTACGTTGATACATTCATTGTACTGAACTCGATTAGGATCTGTAACAGGCAAGAAAGTTGGGGGGTTGCTCGGTGTCATACATTTAATTTTTTACAATTTTTAATTTCATTAAACAATGAAATTAAATGACGTTAAATGATTTTTATGGAATTTTTTATTTTCCGTAAAGATCCGCAGTCTGAGGATAACTTTTTCAAATCGCGAAGAAAGCGGTGAAGGTCGCTTTTCGTAACTTTTCTTTTATCTTTCATTTATTTATGAAGTTTCCTCTTTACAACGAGTCCGTGGAAATTGATGTGCGATTGTTTTTGGCCGTTTTACGGAACGCGAACTAGGAACAAGTCGTGTAAATCGTTCGACGATGATAATCGTTTAATTTTCCTCCCCGATATTTCTAAACGAATCAATTTAACAAACTCGAAAATCGCTACCTGTTCTGGAATGGGTTGAAACTTTCGGTGTTGACACCATCCAAAGCGGCACTTTAACTTTTCGGTATGTGATTAAAAGGGACACTGTTTTTGCAGCTTGCGCGCCCCAAACACTGTCACTATTTTGAATGACAACACAACTACGCTTTGTCTTCAACTATTCTAATACACGTACCCCTGGTGTCGGGCAGATAAAGGGTTGGTGCATCTGCAAGTTTGGTGAACGATACCATAGAACCAGACGAAACCTTGAATAGATTATTCAAACTGTTGAATAGATTATTCGAACTTTAACTGTTCTCGAAAAGTTGTTATTACAAAATATCATGAAGAAGGTGTAAGCGTAACTTTAATTTAATTCGTTATCGAACTTCAAGCAATAATTTCGAAATGTTCATAATAATTTGATTACTCTTTAAATCAGTTAAAGATTAGTCTTCAAAATGTTTCGTGTGCTCTGCACTATGTCCAACAAATAGAAAAATGATCGTAGATTTCTTAGATAATTGTAAAGTATTGTACACTGCGAACACAGAATCTACGAGCTCTAGTAAACATTGTTCGCTGAATATTTAATATGGATTACTGGATATGTCGAAAAATGTTGGCTACTGACAAAAGGGTGAACGACAAAATGGCGTACTTAGGAGCGACGTATCAACGCGCACAAATCCTTTGAAAATACTCTTCCCCGAAGCCGCAGACCAATAAATAAATTTTTCCACGGTGGATTCCCGCTGCTCCAGTTTTCCGCGTCCCATTTCCCGGGGTAATAGTGCCTCGAAATCTTCCGCGAAATTGAAATTTATATACTCGGCCCTGACTGGCAACCCTCTACACTCCAAGATGGAGGCTGATCGTTCCCCGCGAATAATAATTCCTCGAAAATTTCGGCGAACACGTAATTCCGCGAAATATCGACTTCCCTCTCGCGAGCCGAACCGGAAAACATACTACGTTCTTTTCTTCCGCGTTCATCCGGGTAGCATAACTCGAGCAATCCTAGGGAATTTCCGGCGTTCGCCGGGCAACAAAGTTTCCCTTATTACTTTCCCGGCCGGGCGAGTAATTCACCTAATTTCCCAGAACCTCCCCCCACCCCCGCAACGCAATGGTTTTCCCAACGATTGAATCGTCTTCCGTCGGGCGGCTCTCCCGCCGGAAACATTTCCTCCGGGTTTGCTCCGGCGGTTATCGGGCCCGGAGCGTCTCGAGGAGAGCCGATAAGCAGGCGAAACCCGTTACCCTAAAGCCGGTGAATCGATTTTCGGCCGGTCTCCTAATGATCCACCTTTTCTTTTTCTGTCGCAGCTTGAGAACCGAACAACCGAGCGGCCTCGACACCGGCGGCGTCCGCTTCGAGCTGAGCAAAGCCCTCGGTCTCTGGGCACGGAACTCGAGGCTCACCTTCCAGGAAGTTAACAGCGACCGGGCGGACATCCTGGTGTACTTCCATCGGTGAGTTCCCATTTGTCTGCTCACCCGTGTCCCGTTCCACGTAAACGTTCCGGCTGTGCGCCCGGAAACTAACTCACGCAACCGGAGCAAGTCGGTGTGCACACTTGCTAGGACGCCCCTCCTTAGCTACAAGTGTCCAAAATTATTTTAAAGATTTTTCTTCCCTCATTTCTCCTACGTTCTGCAAATTGCTGAGAACGGAAACAATAAAAAAATGTGTGAACGCGACTTAATTTGCCCTGTTTCTTCTGTTCCGCGCAATAGAAAATTACGAAAAAATTCATGAACGTTCTGCATAATAGGATGTATAACCGTGAATTTTTTCCGAATTTTTGACCGCGATATCGATTTTTTAAAAATTCCGCAAACTTGAGAGCCAAGACCCCCGTAGACTCGCGATAAGGTAGAGCGACCACGTTATCGACAAAAATAGACGAGAAATGGTTTCACGTGCGAATATTTTCCACTGGGAAAGCAACCGGAGCAAGTCGGTGTGCACACTTGATAGGACGCCCCTCCTTAGCTACAGTTGTCCAAAATTATTTTTAAGATTTTCCTTCCCTCACCTCTCCTACGTTCTGCAAATTGCTGAGAACAGAAACAATCGGACAATCCGGTGGCCCATTTGCGTTACAGTTTCGACATTTTCAAGATTTCATGTCATTCGCACACATAACTGTATTTCCTACTTCGGAGATATCTTTTTGAAGAGAAGCCTTTAGATTTTAAACCTTTCAACTTTGATTTACCATTAAATTCAGAGTGAAATACAGTTACAATGTGAAAGCGACTTAATTGGCCCTGTTTCTTCTGTTCCGCGCAATGGAAAATTACGAAAAAATTCATGAACGTTCTGCCTAATAGCACGCATAACCGTGAATTTTTTCCGAATTTTTGACAGCGATATCAATTTTTTAAAAATTCCGGAAACTTAACCCATTAGCGCCCATTGTCCAACAAGTTTGCTTCTAGCGCCATCTAAGATTGACTAGATGTTTTGTCCACCGTTTGCTAAAATTAAAAAAAAACTCTTGGGCGTTAATGGGTTAAGAGCCAAGACACCCCGTAGATTCGCGATAAGGTAGAGTGACCACGTTATCGATAAAAATAGACGAGTTTAGACCTTTCAACTTTGATTTGCCATTAAATTCAAAAGGAGTTACAATGTGAACGCGACTTAATTTGCCCTATTTCTTCTGTTCCGCGCAATAGAAAATTACGAAAAAATTCATGAACGTTCTGCCTAATAGCACGCATAACCGTGAATTTTTTCCGAATTTTTGACCGCGATATCGATTTTTTAAAAATTCCGGAAACTTGAGAGCCAAGACCCCCGTAGACTCGCGATAAGGTAGAGTGACCACGTTATCGACAAAAATAGACGAGAAATGGTTACACGTGCCTCAACTTTTCGTCATTATATGAGAATATTTTCCGCTGGGAAACGGCTCATTAGTTAGAATATTAGTTGGAGTCACTATAGACTCGATGTGTTCGGTTCTCTTCGCCGGAAGTGCATTCGCAGCTGCAGAACAGACAGCGCCCGAAACGACGCCAGCGTTACGCAGCTATTCATGGCTGCCGAATAATTCGCGGAATACGGCAGATATTAAATAGACCTCCGTTTTAATCGTACTCTCATTTCCAGCTGCGTCGTTGCGATAAATTTCCCGGCAACAAGGTACTTCGTAAATCGAGCTATTGATCCCCTCTTTGTCCGGTTTTCGTTGTTCCCGCTCTCATTGTGCTCGGGCGTTCGCGCGGATTCCGCCGTTCAGTTTCTCTCGGGCCACTCGAAATTTTTCTTAGTTGCCGGACCCTCCTGGCGGATTCATAAATTCGCTGAAACCCGCCGGTCGGAAGTCCGCCAAATAAATCGCGAATCCGCGAAGTTCGCGCGATCGATCGTCCCGTTTGTCCGCCCAGAATCGTTTTGGAATAAACAAATCCGATTCCGTTTCCAGTGAGTTCATCTGTCGGCAATAGACAATCGTGGATTTTTATCCAAAATACATTCATTTTGTATGTACGTTAAAATCCGCAGTACAATAAATATACTTTCTCAAAATGGTTCTCTAATTTATTCAGTTCATTTGAAGATTTAAAGATTTTCCTAAAAATTGCAAATCAAGAACGATTCCACTGTAAAAATTATTCTGTCACTTGACAATACCAAATGTGTTTTACACTTTTCAAGAAACTTTGAATAAATCGTTCAATTATTGCTAGACGACGGATTTTATCCATTTCCAACAAAAATGAGTAAATATAAAATGGTAAAAGAATTGGAATAATTTATGAACATCGTATTATTTTTGTCTTGTGGAAATTATTTAAAAAAAGAATGTCGATGCGATGTGGCTTCTGTTTCTTCCAATTCATGCAGACCATTATTAATTTTCATAAAAATTCCCAGTCTAGCTAAAATATTTTTACCGGTTATTTTTATGATAAACTCTTCAAGATTAAAGATTATTGGAGATTGAAGAGTATTAGATATATTTAAACAGAATTAATTTTCAAAAAGGAAAACTGAAATTCGTGCCTTCGTGAGTTATATTAATTATTAAAATGTTTATGCAGAGAAGCATAAACTATTCGCTTAGAATAGTTCATTTTCTCGAAAAAATTTGCACACCGTGGACAGAGAGAAAACATCAAAAGAAAATTTTGCAGAATATGTCCACAAAATTTGACGAAAAGCGGACGTTCAGTTTCAAAGGCTCCGTGGAGATGACATCAAAAGCACAGTTTCGAGAAAAACGTGAAGCAAGTTACGAGGCAACGTTTCCCTAAGATAAAATAAGATCTTTTTAAATCCGACTTTCTGTCAGGTTTTCCGGTTTCGTGTGTTAGTCGTTTTTGCTGCAAAAAGAAAAGTTTCCAGCTACGTTTTGAATCGTCCTCCGGATTTTCGAGTCGTTTCCTATATGCATAGCCTGTTTCGTCCTTTCTGTCGCGTCCTTCATCGTTTAATTACTTCACGCAAGTTGTAACTCGTTGAGTCAATATTAAAACGCATCGTTCACAACTTTTAATGAACCGCTGGACCAACGACATCGTGGTTGAAGGACGCTTTGATAAAAAAAAGTTCCAAAACACTTCGCTTTGCGACAATTTCGTTTCTAGCGAAAGCGAAAAGACTGAAGAGAATTTTTTCTTCTCGGATTCGATCTAACGAACCTTTTTATCCTACTCGTTAAGTAGTTGTTAAGGAAAAACTACGGACCAATCGGAGAGCGGCGCAAAATCCCCCCATTCTCACTTCCCCCTCTACCGCGCCATTCCCCACTCCACCGCCGCGACCAGGTCACGTGACGCGTTTCTGCCGTGCATACTGGCAGAGAGGGGGTAACTTTTTCCCCTCGATTCGTTCTCCCTCCCCTGATCGGGCGAATTAAAGGCATTCAGAATAAAAACTGTAATTCTTTTCGCACCAAACCAATATGTTTTAAAGAAACATTGTGTCCGGTACTTGGACAGCTCGCCTACTGATCGAATTATAAGTAATAAAAAATATAAACTTTTAATTGGGCCACTCATTTCGGCTTTGTTCTGTTTCAGCGGTTATCACGGTGATGGATATCCTTTCGATGGCAAGGGCCAGATCTTGGCGCACGCTTTCTTCCCCGGAAGAGATCGCGGCGGTGACGTTCACTTCGACGAGGAAGAAATATGGCTGCTGCACGACGACAGCAACGAAGAAGGTAAGGAAGAACTCGACGAACCATATTTTCCTTCCGGAAGTTCCTCCTCGTCGCGAGTGCGACGGAGAAGAAACGGAGGGAGGAAGGACGACGAGACAGCCCGGAACATGACTCATCGAACCCGAACGAATCGATCAATGGCCGACGGAATATTTGTTTCTGACAAGGAAATTATTCGAACATCCGTCGAAGTGCACAACCAAATACAGCTAAATCTAATCCGATGCAGTATTTAAAGTCTAATTAGCACCACTAACACGGAAAATGCATTTAAACACTAAATTCTCGATTGTCGAAATTTGCCCATATTTCAAGTTTAAACATTCCGTGAAAACAAGTAGTGCAACCATAAAGTTGGACTCATTTCAATTCTAGAGTCCTTTTTTTCTCGTAAATGTTGCAAATTCAGACGTCTCCAAAAACTTTCAAAAATTTTATAGTTTTTAAAATAGAATCCTCCTCTTTGCAAGAACTCCTTAAAAGATTATAGTCGATTTTTTTTTTGTTCGCTGTTTTATGGAATAAAAATGAGGAACATATTGGATCACGTAAAGACCTAATCTATTTTTCGTTCACCTCTCATGCGAAGCTCAATAAATCGACTAGAAAAAATCGTAGATCAACTTTTAAGCATTTGTTGTAAAGGGGAAGCTTCGATCTTTAAATCCGCGGTAGTTTTAGTAGCGAGAAAAAATTTTCAACGTTTTTACCGTCGTTTCAATTTGCAAAACATTTTCGACCAAAAAAGTGTCTTCAATTTCCCAGTCGCTGTACGGTGCAAAAATATCTTAGATAAAAATGAACACTGCTTGGCGAAAATTAAGTATTAACTGTATATCACTATCTTTTTACTAAATTTTATGAACAGGAAATTTGGTGTCGAATACTTTTTGGCAAAAAATAAATAAAATCTGCCAATTTGATGAAAACGTAAATATTAAATTTTAAATCTTCCCCCGAATGATCTTGCACCGTTTCGCTAAGCTGTGTCACGGTGTTTCGGCGCGTCGCAGAATTTCGTATTCAAAGTTTAATGTTCGATTCAATTATCGCGTAAACTTTCCGTTAGCTCGGCAAGCGAGCGGCGGGGCTGTAAAACGCGAAGTGAAAATTCCGTGAAAATTCCTGTTCGCGGCACGCGCTCCGATTCGAGCCGGAAGAGAAAAATTAATTGAAAAGTATGATTCGGGGATTTGAATGCGGGTACGTCTGTCGAGATTAGCGAACCCGCGTTAGCAATTAAATTCGAGTGTAACGACGCGGATTCGTTGGAATATTCAGAGAAAAAGTTCCACATGGTCTTAGGGGCTTTCGCTTGGGAGGCCGGGGGGAAGGGCAGCATTTATCCCGGTGGATGCCAATTTTCTATCCTGAAATTCAAATTTCCGGGATTTCCGCGGTCGCCGAGAGAAAAGCGCAGCGTGAAAGAAAGTTTACAAGGGATTTCGTGGACGGAACGAAAGATTCCAGAACCGAGGAATTTTCGTCGGGGCGATATCGGGTCCACCCACTTCCTTGGCGATTCTCCAATTCGGTCACCCCGTGACCGAGAACGAATAAGGGGATGGCGATAAAAGCGTTTCTCCGTTCGGCCATGTTGCTGTAACGTCCGGCACAAAACCGTTTCGATTCCTTACAGCGTTACAATCCGTAATAGCACCGACCGTAAGACGGGTCTCGGCACCCGAAACGAGTTTCGAGAAAAGCGTAAACGAAATGAAATATCTTCTGCGAGCTCATTGAGGGGGCCGGCAGGCATTTGGCCTTGATTGTCACGCTCTGTTACGCTCTGCCTTTTTTCTAGACATTTTACTTCTCAAATACGTAAGTTATCAATTAAAAACGCATACCACCGTGTTTGTACATGTCTTTGCTACGTCTGTATGGAGGTTTTTATTCGATACGAACGCTAAATCTCTCGAAATTAAGGGAATCTCTCTGCGGCAGCCATGTTGTGACGTCGTACTTGCTGCAGAATTCGAATTTTCTGCCGAATATTACAAATTACTCCACGATGAGGTGGAAGTTCGCAATTTGGGCTCCATACAGACGTAGATTGGACTTTTAGGAAACACAATTGACCACTTCTAAACTGCTGATTGCAATATTGAAGCGGCAGTTTGTTTAGATTTCGACCCTTGCATACGTACATGGATTTCGAAACATGCCGACTCCGTAGATTTGCGATAAGGTAGAGTGATTACATTACCGATAAAAAATGGTTTCACGCGCCTCGAGTTTTCGACTGACCTCGCTCGCCGAGGAGTGTAAACATAACACGGATCGGGTATATCGGTGTGAGACCAGGGAACCACTACCAATCCCATAACAAAACCTCTTTATTTTTCATTATTTTTTTTTTATGGAACGTTATTATACCAAACTATCAGTTCCTTCAGAATAGTTTCCGAAGAAGTATAAAATTTGAGAATCTCTCTCTCTCTCTCTCTCATATTTAAATCTGTAGAACTTTCGTAAGAATAACGTGGATTCGCGATAAGGTAGAGTGACCAATTTACCGACAAAGTAAGCGAAAAATGGTTGTACGCGCAACTCAACTTTTCGTCCTTATTTGAGAATATTTTTTCGCTGGTAAAGGGCTCGTTCGAAAGAGGAAGATTCAATATGGCGTGTGCTGGTAATCAGCTGACGAGATTATGCAGATATATGGTAACATAAACGTTAGAAGTGGGCCAAAAATTGACGATGCGTATGCCGTGTAATTCAAGCATTTTTGCTTCGACAATTTTGTTTTATTATATAATAGTTACTGTACATACATTAACCAGTATCAATTGCAACACATATTTGACCAGATGACTAAATGAATAATATTGTTCTTATTATTCATGTCTTGCTGCAAATAAATAACACCAGTTCCTTTCAATCGAAATGGATTGAAACAATCCACTAACATTAACGAAAGATGGAGTCATAGTTTATTAGAAAGCGTAAGAAAGATTGGAAATCTTCATGATCATGAGGATTAGGCTAAAGGAATGACGCGATTACAGCCACTTATCCGTTAGCATCTGCACCGAGTATTATTCCTAGAAGTTTCGATAGTCTCGGTACAGTTTCTGAACAATTCCAATTGCCATTATTCCAGTTGTTAATAATTCCGGCTTAGCTTTCGCTGTTCACTCGCGTTCCATAGCTTCCATTAGCATAAGCATAATTACACCGCGATCGCCAACGCTCCCCGGACTCTCCGTCAATTAACAGCCATTACTCGCATATTCAAATTACTAATTCAAACTATCGTGCGGTTAATCAAGAGAGGATTTTGTTATACTTCCGAAGACTTTTATTTTTGCAAACGCCACTGTCGTTAACACAAATAGAGGCTGCAAAATTATATAGTTTTCAACGAAATTTACTTTTTTATATTTGTCAATAATTTCAGAATAGTTCACACTACACCTCCCATTAGTTAGTACTTCATACTTATTTCATACTTCTATCACTTCATTAATATACATTAATGTTGTATACTAGTATAAATATAATTAATATTTTATTCTAAAATATAAACCGTTTCTAATCTCTCCTTCAATTTTCTTTTAATTTTTGTTATCCATCTCTCCATTGGACAATCTTGAATGCAAAGTATATTCAATATATTGTCATAAATGACCAGTGATCTTTATCATCTTTATTATCAAACTATTTTCGGTACTCAATATCTCGCCGAAAGTAATAATATTGTGGGTCGTTCAATTAAGTTCCATTTAAAAGGATACCCAAGGTGACCTTGGGAGGAATTTGTTTTTTTTTGCTCGAATCTAATCACGTTTTCCTATAACAGTTGTTTCTATTATAAATAACGAGTGAGGTGGTTAATGACGTGTTGGAACGTGTTTCGAAAATGCTAAAAATTGTTCAGGGATGCGACAAACGTGATTTTTCGACAATTCCCGTGGACGGCAACGTAATATATCGTAACAGAGTTTACACAGCGGTGCGCTTCGGAAATATTCAAAACGGTTGTACGTATGAAAAATACTCGGCACTATTGATGTCATCGTTATGAATTGCTAATATCGTATCCCATCAGAATCCGCGGCCCGTTTGCAAACGATGAGAAACCGGAATATCACAATTTGCAAATCCATTGGAACATTAGCATTTTCCAGGTGCGCTGACACAGGGGATTCATCTTGAATTCTGACATGCAATATCAAATGTCCCGCGCGGACGTATCGCTGACAAATCTATCCCGTGTTTTATCCCAGCGTAATTAATCTTCCGACTAATTGTTGTTGCTTCACATGTAATTAATATTCACGTCGCCGGCGAACTGACCGCGCGCCACCGAAAACAACGCACCCGAATAAACAAATAAATCGAAGATGTGAAATCGAATGTTTCTTCGGTATTCGAAACTAGGATGAGGGAGCCAATTACTGTGCCTGCATTAATTATAATTATTTTTAAAGTATAATGGATAGTGAAAAAGAAGCATATATATCGACCGATTTTAATTTAAAAAATTTAATATCTCTTTTTTAGTATTCATTATGCTTTAGAAACAAGTATAATTAATGTACAGTAATTGGATCCCTCACCACAAAAATGTACACTCAAGGCTTGTACATTAAAATTTACCAGGGCTCAGGTTCGAAGTTGCCAACAGCAATGAAACTCGGATGCACAAGTAAAATATCGAAAGATACTAGACACGTATTTTTTTATAGCTGCCGGTTTCCACGTTCACGGGGTGAAAATACTTTCCAAAGTTATGGTTCTGGTATTCGATGAAATATCTTGAAAATATGACGTAAACAACGCTTTTAAAGATCCATTTGCAGCGTCAGTATAATCCGAATGGCTACATGAGTATTTTTTAAACCATTCTATCTATAATAAATCTTCTTTGAAATTATAATTTTGTTGTTCGCTTAAATTTACAAAGAAAACGGAACGAAACCGTAACAGAATCAACTGCAACGTAACAAGCCACTGCATTTGTATTATATAAAAATATAAAAAACAAAATTTGACTGTCACAACATTGGAGTCACGCTTGGTTTTCATTATTTAAAAAAAAAGAAATTTGCACACGGCGAGTAAAGCTTTTAAGCGTTATTATACTATAAATCTAGGATATAACAAAAATTGTCTAACATTTATTAACTTCTGCCATTGATCTGAAAAACTCTCCGTACCATTATTATCGTTAAAAAAAAACCAAACGAACGAACACAAAAGGATTTTTGCCGTAAAAAATGGTCCTCAAAAAGGAAAGAAACGTGCTAAAATTAATTAAAAAAGATCAGCGTGTCAGAGCAAGTCCAATTAGAAGTGGCATTCCGCAAGAAATTTAAAAATGGGTCAACAGTTGAATTTTTTACAAGGCCGACCGTCAAGGTGTCTCAGCCGTTGCTGAATGATAAAAATTAATTAGAACATTTTTTACATACCAGATTTCTAGTATGACAAAACCGAAATGTTTGTCGCGGGATGTACGAAAAGGAAAATCAGGAAAAATCATGGAAACTGTACGACAGAGAAACTATACGGAGGTATAGTAATGCTTACATGTACAGTGAGTCCCATAACAATTCGTGCGCTCTTAAAAATCGCAATAACTTTGTCAATAGTGGGCTGTACTATTTGCTTTTGTTTTGAGAAGTTAGACCAATTGGATCACTTATGTGCGCGCTACTTGTGAAAAATTTGTTCACGAATCTAGACACGAATCGTTGCCAGAGCAAAACGTTTACAGAGCTACGAAGATGTCGGTGCGAAACCACGGGGACTAATCGCGGGACACAAGACTCTTCAACTGCGAAAAGTATCGGGCGTCTTGTAAGTTTCCGAAGAACTTCCCCGGATATCGAGTCGGGGCAATCTGAAGTGCCATTCGAGGACAACCGTAATTCGTTCCACTTATTTTCGTGCTCGTCCTCGAGCGGGCTTTTGATTAAGAGCACTTGACTCCGGTATATTGCAGCCGGCTGCTGTTAACGTCGAAATTCCGAAGTATCGCGGCGGCGAAAGTTCGTAACGAGGAAACTTCCCCGGAAGATCCCGTCGATGATGATCTTCCCCACGGTAGGCCTCCCTACGAATGACTTCGACACCGACTGACGTCTTGACGTCGGCGCACAATAGGGTGCCCCTTACTTCTTCACTTCCGATTTTTCTCCGATCTTACTCCCTTCGATCGCGAAACTTGTACAGTGATTTCTCGATATATGTCGCCGAGACCCGTATGATAAACGTCGCGGAACTATCCCCGCTACCGCTCGAGGGGCCTCGGACGCCGAGGAGTGTAAACGTTTGTCCAGATTTTGACCCTTGCATACGTATATAGATTTCAAACCATGCGGGAATCCCCCTTAAGTTTCCGGAATTTTTTAGAAATCGATATCGCAGTCAAAAATTTCGAAAAAATTCACGGTCGTGCGTGCTATCGGGCAGAATGTTCACGAATTTTTTCGTAATTTTTGAATGCGCGGAACAGAAGAAATAGAGCAAATTGAGGGGGCCGGCAGGCATTAGGCCTTGACTGTCAGGTGTCTTCTTTTCTAGACATTTTATGTCTTAAATAAGTAACAAATAAGTAAAAAACGCATACCACCGTGTTTGTACGTGTCTTTGCTACGTCTGTATGGAGCCTTTTATTCGATACGAACACTAGATCTCTCGAAATTAAGAGAATCTCTCAGCGGCAGCCATCTTGTGACGTCACACTTGCTTCAGAAAGCGAGCTCTCTGCCGAATATTACAAAATACTGCATGATGAGGTAGAAATTCGCAATTTCGGCTCCATACAGACGTAGATTGGACTTTTAGGAAACACAATTGACCATTTCTAAACTGGTCATTGCAATATTGAAGCGGCAATTTGTCAAATTTTGACCGTTGCGTGCGTATATGGATTTCAAAGCATGGCGGCCCCCTTAAAATTGGCAGTTGTTCCCTGGGCCGTTTCTGTTGCAAGAAGAAGCGGTTGGCGTTTGTAGTGCGCTACGTGTCTCGGTAAACTCATTAATAATTCGTTGAAAAACCGCGGAGCATTGAATGGTACGGTAGAGTGGCGACTCGAGCGGCAACTCGAGCAGCCTCGGGTTCTGAAGGGGTCTCGACGTCGTCCTTCCTTTCGCGCCTTCTATTTTCCCCTTTCAGGCCGGGGAAGATCCTCAGTCTGGCCCCGACCGTATTTACCGAAACTCCTTTCATTCTCGAGAAAGAATCCCGGAAGGAGAGCGCCGGATCACGCGAATGAAAACGCGAGTGGGAAAGCGGGCCAAGAATGAATGTGGCCGGCGCAGGAGGAAGGTGGCTAAGACGCCGGATCTCGAACGTCTTTCTTTTCGCTTTCAGGGACCAGCCTTTTCGCGGTGGCCGCGCATGAATTTGGCCACTCTCTCGGCCTGGCGCACAGCTCGGTTCCCGGAGCACTTATGTACCCGTGGTACCAAGGATTGAGCTCTAATTACGAGCTGCCGGAGGACGACAGACACGGGATTCAGCAGATGTACGGTGAGTGACTTTACACGTCTGATAATTACGTTCGAAAGTAGTTATTACAACCCAGAGATCATTCATTACACCCTCCTGTCGCGCTTCCTACCCTCTTGCGCACCATCCACAGACATTTTACAATCGCTTTATCGGCCATTACGGGTGCACAAGTGACATCATTTTCTCCCCCATTGAATTCTTCGGGCAGCACGTTTCGGACCGTTTATTTTGAATGTGGCGCATTTTTTTTTTGATAAAAAAATATATAAACGTACAAATTATGTGGCATTTCAGTTTCTTTATCTTGTGGAACAAAGATTACGTTCACTGGACCACTGTCGCAAAAATGCAATGGGCATTTATCTGACTGTGGTTTAATGAGCGTTATAAAAGTAATTTATATGACAAAAAAATTGTTAATAAATATTTTTGTATACATAAAGAATTAATAAATTATGCGCGTTTCACATTTTCCTTCATTATTTGGAAATATTTCTAAAAAATTCACCGAAAATATCAAGTACATCGTAACTTCCGCACGATGATTCGTTCTTGGAAATTCTGAAAGATGATGTTTCAACTTAAATTGCGGCCAAAGTGTCGGGAAGGGTTTCAAGATTTTTTACAGAAAGATAGTTCAATATTATACCATCATATTATACCAAAACGATCAGTAAAGCAAAATTAATTAAAGGATTTATTGTATGCTCCCAAAAGTAAAAAATGGGCAGAAAACAGAGATTTCCGATGAGCCCATTTATTACTTGATGTTCAACAACTTTTTTAAAAAAATTTTTTTTGCCAAATAGGCGCCGCACCTGTGGCAATGTCTCTACAAATTTTCAAAGAAATTCGTCGGATAGTTTCGTTTTTACCGATTTCTGGCCATTTGGCAGCACCGTGCGGCGTTCCTTTGCGTACAAACTTGTCGGTGCAATTGAATTAGTAAGATCATGTCGGCGGAGCGATTGGTATTCTCGACGGTTTCGCGTGGCAGAGGAGGCAGAAACGTGGGTCGGTTTGCACGCAAATCTGACAGCACGAACGCGCCCGCCCGCCGCCGCGGGTAATTGAAGTTTGAAAAATATATGACCGGCCGACGAATTTCACGATAAATCGGAAAAACAATTTCGTAGGATAATCGCGGCGGTGGGCGGCCGCGCCGGAAGACGTCACCGCGCGGTTAGTATAACAACAGGGCGAAATGGAACGTGAATAAAATATACAGACACACGGGAGGCCGCCCTTCCCTCTGCTTCCAGCAGGATGTCGACCCGTATATTCGAATGATTTAGCGTTCCGAAAAAGCCTCGGAGATCCGAAAGAATCGCACACGCGCCTCCAACGTTCCGCCAACTCCCCTCTGTTTTTTGCCCTCGACTCATTTCGCCCGGGCGTGCTCCCCCCACCCCCACCCCCAGCCCCCGCGCAGGCTACTTTGTTTTCCTTTCGTGCCCCTCCATCCCCGAACCCCCACCCACGATTATATTCGTACACGTGATTTTCTCCTTTTGCCCTTCGTCCCCCGCCGGCTTTTCTTTACTCACTTTCATTTCCCTTTTCCCTTTTCGTCCGCATCGTTTCGTGTCGCGCGCACTCGTTGCATACGAAACGTCCGATGCGCAACAATAACTATGACGCTAGGCTTACGGACATTTTTTTTAGCGATTTTTATCGCAATACCCGACAAAGGGTGCAAATTGAATTTGCAATGTCTCATTCGATAGCTTATCCAGAGAAAATACTTTCTGCCAATTTTCGACCCCATATGTCGAAACTGGGGGTAGTAATGGGGTGACGAAGAAAATCAGGGTTTTCCGTCATATCTCTTATCCGCGTGAAGTGAAAATTCTGAAAAAAATCAGGCATATCTCTGCTATTATAATGCACGCGTATGAATTTTTTCAGAATTTTTAGCTGCGAAACCGTACTTTGGAAAATAAAACAAAATTTTGAAATGCCGATTTCTTGTAGAAGTTACTGGACACCGCGTTTATATTTTTACAGTTTTAGCGTCACTTTATGGTTGTTAACATATAATTTTTTCAGATTTTTCAGAGTGGAGGTACACAGTTAAGAAAATAAAAAATCGCTACTTCTTTTTACTTGGTAAAATAAAATTTTATTACCTGCGTCCGTGGTTTCATTACGTCAAAAGCAACATGAGAAGAGAAAAATTTCTAGTAAACTCACTCT
Source organism: Halictus ligatus (assembly GCA_028454255.1). NCBI lineage: Eukaryota > Metazoa > Arthropoda > Insecta > Hymenoptera > Halictidae > Halictus > Halictus ligatus. The sequence continues at coordinate 15,651,141 of CM052138.1, read as the reverse complement.
GCATACCACAAAGGCATTCTAGAAATCTTTGTACAAATTATTTCGTATATTGTTTTATAATAAATTAAAAAAATTTGTTTGCTCAACTATCAGGGAATTTCGATGATTGTTCCGTTGAAAGAGTTTAAAATGGTTTCGCGTGCACAATGCAAACGGCCCAGTCGCCGTTCATTCACTTAATAATAATCAGAGTTATATATCCCTTTGTGCAAATCTCGTAATTGAAACGTACAGTCAAAGTTGAAAAGCTGATATTTGTTTACTATTAAGCCGCCGCTCGGCCCGTTACCATTTAACTTCGTTACACCGTTTTGTGTGTTGCGTGTAGGCGTCCCGGTTGAGTGTTGCAGACAATGAAATTATGTAAACGTTCCCATCTAACTGGAAAATACGCGGCAATCATGCTCTGTGTACCCTGCAGCAAAAATTCCGCATTGTCGGAATATTTTCCGTAACGTATAAACGCGTATTAAAAACGATCGAGCCGACATGAAACGAGTGCGATGCGATTCAAGCTTTACGACATGTTTTATTCCGCGACAAATAAACCGAGCTGAACGGAGCATAAGAATTAAACGAGTACAATTTTCGACGAAGAAATTTGTTTTTCAATTCTCAAGACTTAACTGACAAGAATTTTTTAACTCACAAGGATGTCTGTTTCTGAATACTTTTGGGTTCGAATAGTTTTCGAAACACTTCTCCTACGTTTCCATTCAGCTTCTTCTCGATATCTGATACACATTCTCCGCGCAAACAAGAATTTCTGTTGCTCGCCGAATATTTTCAGGTTTCCCTTTTGCGGCTTACCGACCTTTCGTCCTTATCTGACAGGGCGACTGTGCTTAGCTCGGTATCTGCGAAATTTCATCTCCACTGATACCTTCCAGATGCCGTTCATATTTTATGAATCCCGCGTCACATGTGCGTTACACATTGAAAAGAAATGTTCGATCGTTACAGAACCACAGGGTGATTCAATCATTCTAAGTGTACCACTAATCACGCGACAGGCATAATAAAATATAGAACTCGTTGGTTACGTTACCCTCGTAACAGTATACACTGATTTCTCCGTATAATAATTTATTTATTTCTCCATAATATCATTTATTTGCAAAGAATTCTTTTTGCCTTCAGTTCTGTACCGATCGTTGAACAGGAAACGCGTATTCTTCTACAGTTTTCGGTGAAGCAGCCTGCGTTCGAAATATTCGAGAAAGTATAACTTTTCTTGACAACCCTGCAATAAAATGGCGGCGTCGGTACCTACCAATATTCGTCGTTGCATACTTTTCCATTTTCATGTGGGATTTAACGCGACGGTAACAACAAAGAAAATTTGCGATGTTTATGGAGATGTATCGAAGGTCAACAAGTGTCAACGTTGGTTCGGAAGGTTTGCCATTGGTGATTATGATCTCTCCGACAGGCCTCGAAGTGGACGACCAGTTGAATTTGATCCTAAAATCTCTAGTGGATGCTGATCCAGAATTAAGTACACAAGAATTATCGAGCAGCCTTGGGTCCACATGGTCAACTATGCGAAGGCACCTACACGAAATTGGGAAGGCATATAGGCAAGGAATATGGCTACCGTATCAATTATCCGAGACCAACGAGAATATTCGTCGATCAATTTGCATTTGATTGCTATCCAGATTTCGTAGAGATCCATTTCTCGGCAGAATCGTCACCGGAGATGAAAAATGGATTCTTTATGATAACACAAAGCGTTCCAAGCGACGGCTTTCTGCAAATCAAACGGCAATATCAACCCCTAAACCTAGCTTATCGCTTGCAAAGGTGTTGCCGTGCGTTTGGCGGGACTGTCCTGGCATAATTCACTTTGAGTTGTTGAAACCTGGGGAAACAGTTACTGCCGAGTTGTATTGTCAGCTATTACAACGGCTGCGTTCGGAACTATTGAATGGAGGGCATCTTTAGTCCACAGGAAAGGTGTAAGACTGCAAATTGACAATGGCCGGCGCCCTACAGCGAAACTCACTCAGGAAGAAATCAAAGAATTGCAATGGAAAGTTTTACCGCACCCCCGTACTCACCGGATATTGCGCCCTCTGATCTTTTCAGAGCTGTGGAGCATTATTTAAGAAATAAAACATTCTGTAGAAAATTCAAGGAGGCACCTCCTTGATAACGATGGGGATTATATAATAAACTAAGAAATAAAACCTTGATTTTACCACAAAGTTCGTTTTAGATTTCAAAATAATTGATTACTTGTGGGTCCCCCTAATATGTCGCCAAGGCCTGGATGATAAACGTCGCGGAAGTATCCCCACTACCGCGGGGTATACCTCGTGAGGGGCCCCGAAGAGACTTCGGACACCGAGGAGTGTAAACATAATTTTAATAAATAATTTTAATGATTAATAGTAGAAGTAGAACAGTATTTTTAAATTCTGTAAATATTTTTACTATTTTGCAATCGATCTACTCCTTTTTTGACGTAAATAAATAAAATCCGCAATCTGCTCGTGACACATTCTTCGATACAGATTTTCAACAAACGTTGATTCAGCATATTAAGCGATAGTTTTGTAGAATGTTTATTGGTCCGACCCAGTTCGAAATAACCTACTTTGAATAAATTACGCTACGAATTTTTTCGAGCGTTATCTCGCAAATGTAAAACGCGCTTTCAGTTCAATGAAGCGACACTTTTCTTTCGCGAAGAACTAAAAAATTTTAATTTTATATAACGATCCGCCCAGTAACCCAGTTCCTCACAGTTTGTGATCGTTTTAATTAATTCAGCTCGATACGTCATACACGAGTACACCGCCTTCATAAACGGCCATCGCTGGCCGATATTCGGAAGACTATAATCTGTTTTCGCTAGACGTTCACAGTCAGTTAATAATCGGCAACAATCGACAAGAAAATGTCTCTTCTGACTTCGGACCAAACGATTCGTGATCTGCAAAAAATTAGGAGTATTAGTTTATCACGTGACGTGTGAAAGACATTTAAAAGAATTAATTTTCTTTTGTAGTTATTCAATTTATTATTAATTTCTTTACTCTCGCCAATCCTAATGCAACAATATAAATAAACACAGCTTATTAATTGTGCGAACGAAACAATCTTTTGCCTATTTTTGTCGGTAATGTAGTCGCTCTACCTTATCGCAAAACTCGCGTTTTAAATCGCGAGTTTGAACCCATTTTTCTCCAGAAGAGGACGTTAAAAAATTATGTTCGTGCTTGTAGTTCATAAATATTCAGAGCGCGTACGTCTTAATTACGCGTCTTTCCGATTAGTCTTTCTTGCGGGACCAACCGAAGTCTTTTTCCCGGAATATTCTTTCCCGCAGGACGGCGTCCTGTTTAATCGAAACTTCCACTCGAGTTTTACCCCGGTGCCGCGTTCCTCTCTCTCTGTGTGTGTGTGTGTGTGTGTGTCTGTGCTTCCGTGTTTATATCTCTCTGTTTTCCTTTTTCCTTTTTTCCTCGGTTCCTCCTTTCAACTCCGCCGCGGCGCTCAACGTTTTTCCTATCGCTGAAACTTTAAGGAGCCCGGCACGTGGCGGCCGGTACATAAACTGAAACACAAAGATCTCGTTTGTGGACCGGGCGAAATTTCGCGCGAGATAACAGAGCGCGCCGGAAGTTGAAACAAACAACTCGAGAGAGTATCCGATCGCGCGATAACCGCTGATTCAGGACGATGGCTGTCTGCGAACCGCTCGGCCGGATGATCAACACCAGAACTACCCTAAACGTGACTTAGACTCATGATTAATGCCTTTACCTTACCTTTATGACCTTTACCTTTGCCTTTATACCTTTATGATAACTGCAGGATTTTTATGGTAACACGCACTCCGAAGAAGAGATACAGTCAATAAGTATCCGCACGCTCTTAAAAATCGCATAACTTTGTCAATATTGGACTACATTGCTTGAATTTTTGTTGAGAAGTTAGAACAATTGAATCGCCACGTAAAGTGACAAGAATTTTTAACAAAAATTGCGATTGCTCGAGAGCGCAGAGAAAATGGTAAAAGATGTATTTTGCAACCTTTTTATGTGGACTTGATTTGTAGATCTGTATGAATTATACGTGTTCCGAGACGTTCTGTGCGTTTCTTTCGTCGATGAGAAATCGAATTCGATTCTCTCAGGCTTATCGAAAAGCGCTATCGACCCGTTTAAACTTTCGATCGGCGCCGCGGCGTATTTGTTCAAGGCGCGAGTGTGTTTGCGCCGAAACAGTTTGGCAAAATTCCGTTTGCCCGGCTTGTCTTCTGAACGGCGCAATTTCCATCGTTCTTTCTCAACTACCCTTGATGGCAGTTTCTTAGCCGACAGCAAGCTCCGTGCTCCGCCGCGTTGATGCAAATTGCACGAAGAAAAACGTTGCCCCGCTTCCGGAATCGCCGTACGTATTTGCGTTTCGACGCCGGGAAAAATCCATTCGGCGTCCGAGGAGAAAGAATATCACTCCCCAGCGGTGTCGAAGGAGCTGCAATTATTGATGAGTCCCGGGAATGGCATAACTTCTACCCCTTTTTTCCGTTCGTTGAAATTTCTGCGGAAAGTACGAGTTCTCTGCCACCTCGCCCCTCAAGTCCCGAGCAATAAGACAAGACGCTTTTTACATGAATAATTTTCTATTACCGAACAACTACTAGACGTAATAATTTTATTTCGATAACAATTCAAGCGAGTGTATCCACAGTGCATCCGAAAAGTACTTGAACGCCGAAATTTGTCAGTATTTAAATTATAAGCCTGAACTCATTTTGGAAGAGACTCGAGAGTTGTTGCAAATTCGAACATCTCCGAAAACTGGTTGGAAAGAATTTTGGATTTTTAGATCGAGGATGGTGTCGAGACGGAAAATTCGATCGCGGGCAGAGTGACGTTGAAATTTTTCGAATCGACTATTTTACGGCCCCTCGTCAGACTTCCGGCTTCGACTCTGCCGAGTCGGCAGCCACGTTAAAAATGCATTAGCATCGCGGAGAGTGTCACTTAATTGCGAGTCACTCTGTCGTTCGCGTGCCCCCGCCATTGGGCCAGGGAAACGACACGAAGTACTTAGGTGTGAACACCGGATAATAACAGGATCAAAGTGAAGGAGCTTCGTGATAGACGGGTCGTCTGCTTGCTGGACCCGAAGAGATTAGTATACGCGAAAGAATTGTTAGTATTTCTTCTAGAATTATTAGATTTTCTGAATTATTCGCGAGAAATAGTCAATCGAGCAACCATTTCGTACTTTCTTCGGTAATCTCGATGATGGAATGATGCATCTACGTTCCTGAATTTTTTGACTAAATCTACCCCGAACAAATTATTTGTTTCGTATCTTTTTCGAATAGAGAAATCGCTGCATAATTTAGTAATGTAGAAAATATTTTGGACAGTGATACAACAATTCTTAGTGGCGCCTTACAGCCACCATTCGAGCACCAAAGGTTGACAATAATCTATAGAGTGAAAAAATGGCGACCGAAATGGCGAACTTGGGCCTGTAGTGGGGATAATTCCGCGACGTTTATCATCCACTCCTTGGCGACATGTATAGAGAAATCGCTGCACAAATAAATTAGTAATGTAACATGTAACGTGACAATAATCTACACGGCGACCGTTGGACATTCGATTGACAGCAATTAAGTAATGATTCACAGAATGACCGTGGCAACGACCCCGCTCGTCGGGGGCTGTCGAAACGTCGCCGTAAGGTACTCCATAATCTGCTTGTCGTGATTGCGGTAATTACTTTGAACGAGTCTCCTTAAACGAGTATCTCCGGCGTCGGCGTCGGCGTCGGCGTCGGCGTCGGCGTCGGCGTGGGTAAAACCGCTCCTCGAAATTCAAGGACGACGATACTGGCAATTATCGAGAGTCGTCATTCTAATTGCGCCGCGGCGGTTAAGGGACGAGATTAGACCGGGCAACCCCCTCCACTTCCCCCTCCCCTAATCAAGTATGCGCCCCTCTGTTTATCCGTTCTTCTGACCTGTCTCTTCCTCTTTCCCTTCCGGTTCCAGCTGGCTGCGGAACCGGCTAATTGGTGGGTTTCCAGCGAATATTAATTATCATTCGATTCTGGGACACACGACGTTCCTGAATAATGCAATAATGCAGATAACGGGGTTGCGCATGATGTATACTTTGCACCCCGCGATGTATTATGCATAACGTTTACTGCCCCCCGCCCCCCCCCCCCCCCCCCTCTCCTGACTTCTCACTTGTGTCATTTCTACTTACCGCGAGAGTTGTAAAACCGTTTCTTTTCTTTTTCACGGTTCAGACGGAAAAATCCATTTCAGGATTTCAGCGTTCACCTGGGTCGCCTAGCGCCGGACATTTTCACCTATCTCAAATCGCATATTACTAATCGATCGCGTGCGTATAAGCATATCCACAGGCAGCACACCAATGGCTACGTACGCATGTTTGCAACGTGAAAATTTATAATAATTGTTCCAATTATAAATTGTCCAAAAGGACACTGAATCTTCAGCAACCTTTGTATGTTCTGTATACGATAAAGCCATCATCCACACAAAATGAAAGAAATTTTTCTACGGCTAGAGATTTTGTTGCCAAAAAGAAAGAAGTAGATTGTCCGATTCTACATTAGACGTATTACGCTTCTTAAGAAGTCATTTCAAAACGAAAGTGTAGTGTTTCACTTCGTAAAAGTTTGATTTTAAATAAATAAATTTATCGGTCATATTTACCGTCTATTTTTTCCTTGTTTTTCAAGTTGTGAACAGAAATAAACACTGAGTTAAATCTTGTTGCCCTTTCCATAAATATTATTAAAGATATTCCAAATATTATAAGTTTCCCAATATTGTTCTATTCCATTAACACTAGATTTACGGATTCTAATATGTTTCATTCACGAATATTGAAATTGCAAACACGGATCCACGAGGAATTATTTAACAAATTGATTTTGATAGATATATCCATGTTATTTTTATAAAGAAACGTAAAATAGTCATTTTTAGTGCTCCGTGAACCTAGTGTTACCAAATTCTCGAGAAATATAGTCGTATTTCTCATTTCTCGAGAAATCAAAAATGTTGAGAGATCGGGAACACTATGAAGAACGCATGATCGTGTTCCAGGGGCTCCCGAGGAGAAGCTATGGGCCAATCTGCCAGGTGGTCCACCACCTCCGGAACGTCCTACAACACCGCGAACAACAACGACAAGCGTTGGCACGACCTACAGACCATGGAGAACAAGACCGACAAGGCCGAATCACTATCCGAGCGACGACCGACCTCGCCGCCCTGATCGCTACCCCCAAAAGCCGGATTACAGAACGGAAAGGCCCGAGGATCGACCTCAGAGACCTCACAAACCTCACAGGCATCACACAACAACGACTACCACCACCACCACCACCACCACCACCACCACAACCATGAGGACCACAACGAACACGCAAAGGCCAAGGTATCGATGGACACCAACACCGAGGGACGACGTGCCGGATAAATGTGACACAAGCTATGACGCGATCAGCATTATTCGCAGGGAAACCTTCGTGTTTAAAGGCAGGGTGAGTTTTGGTTCACCTGTCGTCCATCCTCCATTTTCCACCACGGACCCGATTTGCCCGAACGAAATTAAATTTTAATTAATCTTGAATTTTTTCCGGAATTTTCCCCAAGTTACAGATTTTGAAAATATGTTTGATAACCCTACGAAGCTTCGGAGTCCAAAATATCAGCCATTTTAGATAATTATGTGCGCGAGGGTTAGACTGTCCAGACACAATTCAGATATTCACCAATTATTCTAAGAACTTTTTCCGGAATTTTCCAAGTTACAGATTTTGAAAATATGTTTGATAACCCTACGAAGCTTCGGAATCCAAAATATCAGCCATTTTAGATAATTATGTGCGCGGGGGTTAAACTGGCAAGACACAATTCAGATATTCACCAATTATTCTAAGAATTCAGTATAGAGCATGAAACAATGGGTTTGAATGAATATTTTATATGCAGGATAAGATTCTACAATTAGAGAAAGATTTGGTTTAACATTTTTTTCATGAGGAGCTTCGTTTTCGAGGAAATCGAGTTTGAAAGTGCAGCGAATGCGCGTCTGATCATTATCAACTTATTCTACTTGCTGCGTGTACTTACGAAACTCAACGGATCTTGTTGTTCCTCTTTCTCGATTTATTAATATTACATGTGCAATATTTATGCCAGTTTAATCTCCGAGAAGGGTTTTTGAGAAAGCTTAGACAATTATGACAAGCAAATTCTTTCTTTAAGTGGAACTACCTGCCACTGTTGAAGTTATGCGAATTCTAAGAAACGGATGCCAGAAGTACTGGAACTGCATTTTTTATTTCGTATATGTTAGTTACATTAATGGCATTTTTCTTAAGAATGCACGGATATCTTTAATTTTTGCTAAAATCTGCAATTTTAATAAAATAAAAATTCTATTTCGTACGTTTAAAGAAACGGCAATATTTTGATCTTCACAAAGAAAACTACGTAGCTCTTCGCACGAGAATACGACCGAACGGCGATACTGAAAGTAATCTTATTATTATTTTATAACTATGTTTTCAGTATCTCTGGAGGATCGGTGATCACGGATTGTACGAAGGCTACCCGGCGGAAATCACGCGTTTGTTCAATTTACCCGAAGAAATCGACCACGTGGACGCTGTTTACGAGAACCCAGAGAAGAAGATAGTGTTCTTCATCGGGAGAAACTATTACGTTTTCAACGCCAATAATCTGGAGCCTGGATATCCGAGACCGTTGACTTCGCTGGGACTTCCTCCATCATTAGAGAAAATCGACGGCGCGATGATTTGGGGATACAATCAGAAAACTTACTTCTTCAATGGATCTATGTATTGGAGGTATTAAATCTGGGATCATTCTAAAAATTCGGTTGAAGTTTACCGAAGAAGTAATGGTTACAAATAAAATTCATTTGCAAATATCAAACAAGAATAATATTTTACAGCACTATTACAATTCCCTCGGAATTAAATTTAAATGAAAATTAAATTATTCTCAGACTGCGGATTTGGTGGGTGTTATTGCAAACAGGAGAAAGATTGAAAGAATTTATATTTATAATAAACTCCTGTACGGTTCCTGTGTCCTGCGACTAACGATTTTTATTTCGCACGAAGATCCGCAGGCTGATTATTACCATTCCTAAACCAATGTTCTTTCCATTCGTTCTACTTTATGATTCTAATTTCGTTTGCACAGGTTCGACGAATCTGTGAAATTTGTAGAACTGGATTATCCAAGAAACATGAGTAAATTCGCTGGTGTCGGAAGCGACATCGACGCTGTATTCCAGTGGAAGAATGGTAAGCAATTTTTCGAAAGAGAACAAACGTTCGTTCGACTAAAAAGATTAATTCAATAATAAACGAATATAATACTTGTTCTGTTTCTTTTCTCTTAGGCAAGACGTACTTCTTCAAGGGGAAAGGTTTCTGGGAATTCGATGATTTAAGGATGAAAGTCGCACACGAAAAGCCGAAACCGTCAGCACCCTTCTGGATGGATTGCCCACGAGAGTTAGAAACGAACGACGTCGAAAGTTATCCAAGGAAATCGAAGATCATGGCCTCGAGTGACGCGCCAACACTGCCAACAACACTTTCTCTCGCGTTATTTCTTAGCATATTGTTTAGCAAATATTTATAAACTGTGATATTTATGTAAAGCCGCGTACAAACGCGAGCGCGTACAGGCAGCACGCGCTCCAGTCTGCACGCGGCTGAATTTTAATGCACTTCCCTTATACCGATAATGTATAATTAAATGAATTTTAATAAGATTATTTTTAAATAATTTTAATAAGATCATTTTTAAGTAATTTTAATAAAGAATTTTAATAATAAACCACGACCCACGCCGACTCTCCAATTCTTGAAACGCTCGCAAGTTCTTTCCCCTTATTTTCCATAATATTTAGCCACCGAAAAAGTTCGCGTCTCTTTAACGAATAGACATAATAACTTTTGTACACTGTCTTTCATGAAAAAGATTTGCTTTCGTTAGCGAAAAAATGGTAATGACGAAATCTAAAAGCGGCGCGAACTTTCTCGGTTGACTGACGCAATTACTATTGTTCTCTAATGTTCAAAAATGTGCAAGCATGATCTCTTTCATATTTTATGAAAGAACGCATTACATTCGACGAAACGCTGCAGCTATGAAGACAAGATATCGATAAAAATAAATGACGACGGTGCACGTGTTAAATTAGGATGATTAGAGTAACTGGTTTAGAAGAGAAACACCATCGGATATTATTTAACCCATATATTTAACAAAAACATGTACAGTTTTATTTGATTCATCGGCCTCGAAACGATATGTGAACAGAATCTCTTTACAATTTTTTACATTTCGCTTCGACATGTAGATTCTGCTTTGCCTACTCCCTTTGGTGCAGATATTCCAAAAAACATCTCAATTGAGCAACAAAACTACCGCGGCCACAGTGTATTCAGAGAAGCGTAGTTGCACAAGTGGAAACTTGTCGTTGGACTTGAACTCGACTGTGAGCATAAACTATTTGGAATTTCATCGTAATTACACATTATCGACTCTCTATACCTCGGTTCCTCCATAAAATATTTCACATTTAATCTGTACGATAATAACGGTTCGTTGAACATTTTGTTTCTTTCTCCTGATGCTAGAGACGTAGATCTGGCGGCGAGTACGGGTCCCAAGGGTTAAGCAATCTCAACGTTGTTTGAACGATAGTGTCCACCTCTGCCATTCCACCCATTCCGGTATCACCGCACATAAGTGTTTTAGAAATGCAAGTGACCTCCTTGTATCCCCAGGACTTAAGTAAAGCTATCTACAAACAGAAACATGCCAAGTCATTTAGATAAGAGATGCTGCAAGATAATAAACTTTAAATTTAGACCCTCAATCGTCAAGGTAGCCTCACAGAGATTTCGTGGAATTTTGTTAGATCGATAATAATTTGGCTATACTTATTCAAACTTTTAAACTACTTTAGACATTTTAGATTTAGACATTTGCTTCTAAGGTGTAAAGAATAAAAATAGAGATACGTTGAGACTTCCTGTAGACAATTAAGGGTGAAATTTATCATTGTTTCATAATCCTGTTTATCCTGATGAAACTTTGGAATGCATAATTAGTAAGTTTACAGCTAAGTAACTTTGGTACTATAACTACAGGCAAATAATGCTACAACTACATGAACACAGACATTAAGTACCCCATCAACTACAGAATGTTTTCCATAAGAAATATTTACCTAACTTTCATACTTAAACATACATGTATTATTATACATGTATTATTGGCTGTAGTGCTTAAAATTCTACAATGTAAAATGAGGTCAATCTCACTAAAATTATGTCAATGCTACTAGAGGTTTCTTCTTGTCGGCGTTCGTAATTTTATATTCCTAATATAATTATTTGATAGAAAACTGTAAGTTTCGATGTAACGTGAAACATTCCTGATCTAACAACAACAATATTACAATATACTACTAGCATCTACAGTTCTCTTTCGAAATAAGACGACAATGTTTTCTTCCGAACAAGAAAATCTTTGTCTCAAATCCATTTAGCACGTTCTCCCTATTCGTTTCCAGCCCACTTACGAACAAAGCGAAGCCGTATACGTATCCTCGTTCGTAACAGGTCAGTAGCAGTTCCTAGCCATCGACTTACAGCGAAAGAAAACTGTAATACATTAGTAACAATATTACTTTAGCAGTCATTCGTACCTGTGGGGCAGTAACAGGATGTTCCCACATCTTTGTATTCATAGCAGGACAAAACACCAATGGCTTTTTAGGATTCCAGGCACGTGCGACACAGGTCAAGATATTATCACATATACCGCTAGCTATTTTGCCAAGTGTATTAGCGTCTAACGGAGCGATTAAGAATAAATCGGCCCATTTAACTAAGTCGATATGCAACACCGGATCGCCTCTATCTTGCCAGGCAGCCCATTCTACGGTATCCGATAAAACTTGAACGCCAGGTGGCAATTCCGCCTCTTTTAAAAAATGCTTCGCCTTCTCTGTGACTACTACTCTTATCTCCAAATTGTTTTGTCGCAATCTGTCTATTAATTGAGGCAGTTTAATCGTGGCTACACTACCGGTACAACCAAGCAGGACTCTCTTTCTAGTGTTGCTCGCCATTTTAAAAGGTTTCTCTTTTCAACGTTCCTCCCAGCGGTTCGTTATTCGCTGTTCCTTTTCCTTTTCTATACGAACCGTACGGTATCAACGATATCGATAAACAATACGGAATAGGCCTGGTCCATCCGAACAGGAGAAAAAGTATTTTTTATAATATCATAGGCCGCCTGATTTGAAATACTTCGATTAGCCGAGTCAACACGGAACTACATGCGTAACGGAGCTCTAAATTCGAACAACCACTTATGTTCTTAAATCTATCCGACGAACGTGCTAATGTCTCTAAGTGACAGCCAGTCTTGGATACCGAGCAAAAGCGATTTGGAGGTTCTTCACTGCACCGTACTGTTTCTCAGTTCAATGCGACCGTGTATTAAACGAAATTCGGTTTTGTCAAAGAGACGTTCGAGCGTTGCTGGCCCAATGTTCTCGTAGAAGCACACATATGCTATAGATACTACTATCCGAGAGGATTTTACAATGTACTCCAGAAACCGATGGATCCGTTCTCCAGAAATGACTAACAAAAATCAGACGACATAAAGTTCATAAATGCTGGTCGATAGACAGAAACTTTCGATAAGAGAATCGATTAGTAATTAATCACTGCCGTTATGTCTCCTTGACCTGGTCAGCGTATCCGAGGGTGGACCAGTCTTCCTGCGCCATCAATTCGTTATCCATACGACAACCAAGATACTCCTTTGCTATGCCTCTGCACAACGTATTCTCGTTCTTGTTCTCGTAGAGGCAGCGCATATATTTGAGCATGAGCACTTTGCAGAAACCCTCATGATCAAGAGGAAAACTACCCTTCTCCGGTGGGATCGGAGTGAACGACTTCTGCGAAAACGTGTACGTGGTCATCACTACCCCGCCGCGCCGTGCATGCAGAACAATCAATTCTACGTGAAAAAACAAAAGAACAAATCGAACTGCGATTCTATCTTCCGCGCAGACCTCCCACGAATCTCACGCGAAATAGCTTGACGCCATTGTTACGGAACGCGGAGATGGTAGCGCCACGCACGCGCACAACGATCATTTTCGAAGACACCGATACGTACCGGGTGTCCCGGGTTTCAATCGACAAACTTCGGGAACGTACAGGGTGTCCCACATAAATGGGAACACCCAAATATCTTTCGCATCTTACAGTCCTATCGGAAAACTTCAGACGACAAAATGACGCCATTTGCAGGGGGCGATATAATGGCGAAGAAAAAAATTGTTTAGAAATTTCAAGGTCACCGATATTTTTTTAGGTCACCGATATATGGCTGTTAAGCGCAATTCACACTCGTACACATGTCGCCACGATGTTCCGTGATGTCTGCCATCTTTAATTTCAAAAGAAGCGCGTGTTTACTTATAACGGATACCTATGTTTACAGAAATTTGAATTGACAGTCCTATTGTGTCAATTTTATTTTTATAGTGTACGAGTGCTGTCATATAGTGTATTTAAGTATTCTCGTACGATTCTATAAAGGAATATAGAATATTCATATTATCCTCCAAAGGAAAGAACGAAGCAAGTTTTATGTATTTATAAAGTACTATAAGAGAGAAGCTATTAAAATGTATTGTAAATTACCAATTCGAACCTATGGTAGAGAAACATTTAAAGAAGTTACAGTTTCATTGCCAAAATTGCATGTTCCCGTGATAAATATTTCTAAAGAATTGAACGTGATACAGTTGAGTGACAATAACAATTCCGTGTTTTTTGACCCCTTTGATACAACGTTTGACAGACTCCTGAAAGATACGAGGTAATCCATTTGTTTGATGTGTTAGTTTTTATTCATTCGCTTTAGTTGCTAACTTTTTCTGTTTACAGAGCTGTGAAAGAACTGTCTAGATCAGATGCTGTTAAAGCGTCGAAAAGCAGCAGAGGAAACACTTCTGTTTCGAGTGGTAACGAATCTGTGATAACTAATGATGCATGTTTATTATATAGTGATACCAAGGCGACCGATGTCAGCGTAAAGCATAATCTAAGGAAAAGACCGCACAAAAAAGTCAAGGTAAAAGTTACAGAGAAACGTATACTGAAGAACACGTCGAGAAATAGGAATAATAGAGTAAGTTTTATTTAGTTTATTTTAACCGTTTGCGCTCGAGTGGTGACTCTGAAGCACCACTAGAAATTGTAGTGGCATTATTTCAAAGAAATTACAAAAAATATTACAAAATTTTTATTCAATAGATTACTAAACATTTAAATATTACATGTGTAAATCGGATCAGTTTCGTATGAATAAAATGAAAATATTCTAAGACGGAAGAAAAATTTAGTTTTAGAATGAAAATAGCGCCGAGTGCAAAGGGTTAATAGTAATTGAATTTGATCGTAAAAATGTATTTTTATTTGAGAGAAATTATTAATGGAAATCTTTCAAATGACTAGGTAAACGAACATAATGTTTATAAAAAGACATTACGCAGAGGGAAAAGAAACAAGAATGTTCATTCTATACATTTGTCCTCAGAGTTAAAAAATAATGGCAATAATGATACAGAAGTATTGGATGAGAATACTAATGCGAGACAAGAAGAAAGAAATAACAAGGGAAAAATATCGAAAGTACAAGCAAAAGGTGCTGAAAAGGTGGTTCTAAAAAATTGTTTTGTCAAAATAGAACATCTTGAAGCATCTTCATTGGTAAAGCCATCGCATTCTATTGAAAAATGTGGAAATGTAGTTAGCAGTACGCCTATTGGTAAACCAATAAGACCTTCCACTCAAATAATTTCTTTATCGCCAATTCCCATTAACCCAGAAAAATTTAATGATGTTGTAAGTCATACACATAACAGTTTGGTTAGTGTGTATAATACAAACTTGGCCTCTTCAGAAGATGTGCAAATGAATACAAATGCGTGCAAACCATCTGACACATTAAAAAAACATGTGTTAAAAGAAAACAAGAGAAAGTTGTTCGTCGATCAAATAGATGCATCGGACAGAAGTAAACGTAGCTTAAATAAGTTGAGAAGATTGCAAAAGGATAAGAGTATCTCTTCGATTGGATCGAGCTGTGTTGGTAATACAAATTACAAACAAGACTGTGTGGTACGAGAAGCGTCTGAAAAATTCTCTGATACAGAGAAAAGAATTTTTTCAACACGTAAGAAGAAAGATAAAGATCTGTGGAATGAGCCTAATTTATTAATAGGTGAACATGTAACATCGACTAGAGCACCGAAAAAACATCTAAACTTTTCTGTTGACACAGAGGGATCACGTTCCTTATTTGAAGATACAAATGAAGATGATAAAAATGCATTATGTAACATTAATGCTAAAAATAATTTATTAAATAACTGTAAAAGATTAAGCAAAACCATCAGAATTGATGTTACGAAGTTATGTAAAACATCAGCTTCAAATGTATGTGATAGCGAAGTAGAAGATATGTTGAAAAAGGTAGAAGAAACATCGTGTGATGAATTACCAGCGATTGAACTGCAGAGCACAAATATTTCAGTTGATGCTGAAGAATGTAAGTCAAAGACTGAAGAGTTGGATGTTGAAAACTCAAGGACAAGTGCATCTTGTGTACATAACTGTACAAATACATCTAAGGGAACTGAAGATCTCGATAAAATAGATAATAATTTAAGCGCAAAGAGTACTATCGCAATTAATAACGAAAGTAGTAGTGCTCTTGAACCGTGTATAATTTCGTTACAGCTACAAGATCCCTTTAGAATTACAAGAAGAAGAAAACAATATCGTAAATGGGAGCTTGAATTAGCTAATATTTCGGAAGATGGTAACAATAGTCTTCAATTAAAGAGAACCAGACTATCAGAGAAAAGAGTAAGAGATAGTAGAAGAACAAACCTATGTAGAAAAACATTAAAATCGTTAGAAAATATACCAGAAACATCTATCTTTAATATATCAGAAAAAATAGAGAATCCTATATATTTGAAGCCGGGAAAGTCATGGGCAAGATCGTTATCTATTTTGAACAATATTCAAAACGAATCGAATTTAGATAAATTATCAATTGGAAAGGGTAAAAAATGGAGACAAAGTGTTATTGACATTTTAAATATGCAAACGGAAGGTAATTGTAAAATATTTACAAATTCATTTCCAATGTTCTTCAATATAATTGGCAATTTTAAATTCATGAAAAATTGCAGTTTGCATTAAATGTGTTTACAATATCAAAAATGCTGGGATGTGATGTATAAAAACATTTGAATATCATTCTTTTTTATATATGACAGAACAAAATTCTATTTTGTAGTTTATTAACCTGTAACATTAATATCTCAATATTTTTCATATTTAAAGTACATATGTGTTTATACTGTGCTTGTTATATATATTTTTTTTTCTATACATCTTTTTCGTACACCAAATTTTTATGATAAATATACATTTTTAATATAAAAATGCGAAAAGAATTTATAAATGGGTAGGCCCCATAATTAATGTATGAACAAATAGCCTAGATTTATGATCACAAGATTGATTATTGAAGATTTTTCCTACATGCAGGTGTCTTCCACAGTTGCATAAGGAAAACTGAAAGTGATAAAAATCTGCAAGCGAATGCTGAAACAATCAGTAAGTCTAAACATGAATTGATTAATAAGAAAGGCAGAACCTGTGATTCAACCAGCTTAGGGCGTCTTACCAGAAGAA
Source organism: Halictus ligatus (assembly GCA_028454255.1). Classification (NCBI taxonomy): domain Eukaryota; kingdom Metazoa; phylum Arthropoda; class Insecta; order Hymenoptera; family Halictidae; genus Halictus; species Halictus ligatus. The sequence continues at coordinate 15,634,269 of CM052138.1, read as the reverse complement.
TATCAGTGCGTGTGGTTCCAATTAATAATAAGACTGTAAAGTCGATAGAAGATGCTTCATTTCTTGAAGTTTATGGCATTGTTCCTGTAAAAAGTCAGAGATTCACATTATTAAGTAGTAAGTTGACTAACGTTACTTTGTCCTGTCCAACTAAAGGTGTAATAATATATTCCTGTAAGATTCACAAAAATTCTTTGACAGATCCTCGAAAATCTTCTGTGTGCAATATCGAAAATGATCACATTGATGGTGACATTATCGACGAATATGTGGTCTCGACTGCAAAAGAAGTCATCCTGGAAAGATGCCTACAACAAGATTATATACCATTTTCAACATATTTTTCAGATTCGTGAGTACACTCGTACATGTACTTACATTTTGAAAACATTTTAACGCCTATCAATATAATTTCGATTTACTAGGTACTTAGATCACTGTCGAAAAATTGGCGAAGGTGTATACGGTGAAGTTTTTCTTTACGAACTCGATGGTGAAAAATCTGTTATAAAAATTATTCCCATTGAAGGCAACGAATACGTCAATGGAGAGCCTCAAAAGAAGTTTCACGAGATATTATCAGAAATTGTTATTGCAATGTAATTATAAAGTGTATATACGATATAAATGTCGATGTTAGTATCGATGTTTAATTATAAATACATTTTTAGGGAATTGCACAATTTGAGATTTAACACAAAATACAATACGGATGGTTTTGTAGAAGTAAAAAATATTAAGTGTCTTAAGGGAAAGTATCCAAAAAAGCTAGTGGATCTTTGGAATATTTATGACGAAGAGAAAAACTCTGAAAATGATTGTCCGTCCATGTTTAACGAGAATCAGTTATATATTATTCTAGAACTTGGCCATGGTGGTCAAGACTTGGAAGCATTTGTATTTCCTACAGCAGACGAAGCGCATGCTTTATTCGTGCAGGTTCGAATATTTCTTTAAATTAATCTCCCCTTTAATTATATTTACACGTTTGTTTATTACCACGATAGGCGGCATTGGCATTGGCAGTTGCAGAGAATGCTGTTGAATTTGAGCATAGAGACTTGCATTGGGGTAATATATTAATATCCCCAACGACTGAATCTCATGTACACTACAAACTAGGAAAAAGAGAAATTCAATTTGTTAGTAAGGGAGTGAAGGTACATTAATAGCGTAAATTAGTTTTTCGTTGAAAAGCAAAATTGTATTTTGAAATGGATTTTTTGTCGCAGGTGTCTATCATAGATTTCACACTTTCAAGAGTAACATATCAAGGATGCAGCGTATTTAATGATCTCGCATCTGACCCTACTCTTTTTACAGCACAAGGAGAATATCAGTTCGAAATATATCGTTTGATGAGGGATAGGATCAAGTAAGTATACATGTAGAATTTATCATTTTTACAGTAACTGTTATATTGAATACTTACACAACACGAACTATTTCAGAAATAATTGGCAAAAATTTGAACCCTATACAAATATTTTGTGGCTGCATTACACTTTGGATAAAATGATTACAGCAGTCAGATATAGAAAAAGAAATTTGAAAGTTCATAAAAATGGTATAGTAAAATTGAAAGAATTGAAAAATGAGATCTTGTCGTATAAAAGTGCTTTTGACTTTGTATCAAATTGTCCTAGTGTTCAAAGCTTACTACCCAGTGCCACCGAGTCCGAACTTGTATCGGCTTTAAAAGAAGAAATGGTTATTGCATGATGTAAATCTATGCATATAGTTATCATGCGAGTATAGCCATTTTATAATTTGTATAAGACCAATAGCAATATTTAAAACAAAATTATATGACTGTTTCTTCGAGTTACAATCAAATTATATTTTTATTTCCTTTATTATGACTTCTACATAGTCTGTGAAAATGTAATTATATTTTAAGAATTAAAAATTCCAAGAAATATTTATTTATAAAAATAATATGTCCTTCCAAGTAGTTTGTTGTAAATCAATTAAATCTCAATTTATAAATTCGTGTTTTTCTCCATTTTATTACAAGTTTATAAAGTGTTGTCTTGAAAAGTGCTCCCTTAAGGATGAAAACTTATACAAACCGTAATGCGGTAAATGCAGTATTGCAAATATAAAAAGTACAAAGCGGCAATTTTCGTAGAAAAATTAACGTATTCGTTAACAAATATGTTTTTTTTTTAATTCAGTCCGTATGAATGGCTTTCGGACAGTCATAATTATTGCTCATTTTGTGATACACGCTACACTGATTAATGAAATTCCACCTTTGCTGATCAAACTGCAGATAAAGTATACGACTAGATAATAATGTGCATTTTACATAAAATGCTAAGATGCAACCAGGTTTTTTTAGGAAGAATAAACTTACCGTACTGTCTTTGACTCTTTGTTTTTCTGGTTCACATTTACTTTCTAATTCTGGAATCTTCCTATCATCAACACATCTACAATATAAAGCCACAATGCAATTAAGTAGTACTTAGAAGATGAGGCAGTACTAATACATTACCCATAATCTTCTTCTAAACTTAATTTGTAATCCTGTGTTTGTTGTACTGAATATTTGGCGGTTTGACTTGAAAAAATGAATTGCCATTGATTTCGTACGTATGAATTATTTTCATCTCTTAAAACCGTTGAATCCAATTTATTTGGCACTTCTTTTAAATTGAAACTTGTATAAGTTGATATGTTGGAACTAAATAAATATGAAAATCATCTAAATACATTGTTTAATTACCTGTTTCGTATATATTTCTGTGTGATTGTGTTTCGTTAATTTCATAAAATTCTTTATGCACATTACTCTCGTAAAATCGTTGATCTTCAGCTTTCATTTGAATAAAATTTGAGTTGTTGTCCATAATCATAGTTATGCGTTCATAGAGTTCCGCTAATTCCTTCATGTCCAATGACTAAAGAACGAAATATGATTTGTATTAAAAATAATACAGAAGTTACAATACAATCTATAACATACTTGTAACCAGTTGTTTGAATCAAATGCTTTTTCACTATTCATATTATCTTCAAATCGTTTTTGTAAGATATCAACATATTTTTCGTGCCATACACGAAATTTATTTAAACTGCTGTCATAGTTCTTTTTCATTAATGTTATCTTATCTTGGTATTGTTCTGTTTGCGACTATATTGTATTTTTAAATCAGAATAAATCCATTTAGGGTGCAGTATAATAGTTATAATAATAACTACCTTAAGGTCAATACAAAGATTGGTGTTTTCTTGTTTTAAACGACTTATACCATCTTGAAGATCTCTTATTTCGGAATCTTTCATTTCTATCTCTCGGAGGAGTTTTTGGGGTTCACTTTGATAGTCTTTATCTCTGGTTTCTAGATGTTCCATTTCGTAATGTACATTTAATCCATCGTCATCTAAAAGATTTAATTGTTGAAACATTGCATATTTACCATTTAGTATTTCACATTCTACATTCGTACTATTACAAAGTTGCTGATTCTGAACTTCTTCTATCTCATTTTCCTTCATTCCTTTTTTCTGATTTCCACTTGACATCAATTCTTCATTTATATCTTGATACTTCTACAAATAAAAAGAGCATATTAGTAACGAATAAAATAGGTAAGAATATTGCATAATAAATTATTTTATCAACCAAGTATTCATCTTTCAAGTTCTCATCGGGTTGCTTATTATTCGATACATGTTCTTCCAAATCAAATAATTTGTTGAAATTCAATATACTTTCGTGTATTTTAGTAGACAGAGAGTATAATTTGTTTCTTAATTTTTCTCCAACTTCTTCAGCGTAACGTGTAATCGACAGTTCAGAATTTTTATTTTTCCAATATTCTACATTCTTTTTCAAATTTTCATTTTTACGCTCGTATGCACTCAAATTACTATCAATCTTTTTAGTTTTGTTTTGTTCATTTACGAGTTGCGTCTTTAAATGACTCATTTCAATCTTTAATTTCTTTTCATTTTTGTCTAATTTTGTAAAATCTTCTTGCAACGAGTATATAATATCAATCTTATCATTTTGTTCGTTCAAAGACAGAATTGTTTGATTCATTTCGGAAAGTTTATTTTCAGCGTCTCTCAATTTTTTATTCAGCAGATTATTTTCGTCATTTAAACTTTTGATTTCACGACACTTTTCTTCTATTTCGTTCTTATGTTCGAAAACCTCTTTCTTAATATCACTACATAATCGTTTCAACGTATCATCATTTTTAGCAATTGTTTTCTTTGCTAGCATAATTTGATTTTCCAAGTCTTTGTTTTCAGATTGTAGTTTCTGCAACCTGTAATAACAAATTGTGCTCAATTAATCGAAACTAATATTAAGAACGATTCAGGATAAATGTTATATATTACTCCATATGTTTTTTAAGTTTTTCTTTTGCTGCCGTATCCATATTCTTAAGGGATTCTTTTAGCTGTGTAGTTTTCATTTCTAATTCTTTTACATAATTCTTATTCTGCAATCTAAGTGTATTACAATCTTCTTTAGACTTAGATAGTTCAATTCTAAGTTTTCCTTTTTGTTCTTCTAACTGTCGAATCGATTCATCTTTCGCACAAAGCTCTATTGCTATGTTTGCTAATTGTTCTTTAAGGAGTGCATTCTTCTCTGCTGCACGTATACTATCTCCTTCACCTTTTCTAACATACTGTGCAACTTCTTCCTTCAACTCAACAATTTCTGCGTTCTTCTTCTGCAATTCTTGATGCTGTTTTTCCATTTTCTCGAGTATCTGCGCGCGTTGGTCTCCAGCACCTTGTCAATAGCATTAATTTTGTATTAGCATTATTTTTGTATGTTTACAAAAAGAAATTTCTTGTGTGGTAAGAAGAAACTATTGCGAAAGTACCTTGAATAGCTGCACGCATACTACTAGTGTAGGATTTAAAATATGATTGAAAGGCTTCGTCAATTCGTTTATTAGATATATTATTTTTCTCCACGTATAATATTGCATTCAACAATTGATTTAAGATGGTCTTAATAAATTCGATAATTTTTATTTGTATTTGGGACAAGTCATTAGGTAACTGCGTCATATAAGTTTCGTATTTCGTTCGCTTCTCGTTAAGTAAAACATTTAATTCCGAAATTCGCTGTTTCTTCAAAGCTAAATCTGGTAAAAGAAGTAGCATAATGTATATTAATAAACATTTCATAAAAATAGAAATGGACAACACCTTGGGAATCATTGATAGCTGATTCGGTCTCTTGGAGCATTTCATAAAAATTGCATATTTGTTTAATCATCACGGGGCGTTCAACTTCAAGATATACTTGTAACTTCGTAGTAAGAAAGTGTAATTTCAGTATAAAATGTGAAAAATATTCAAATATTTCTTTATCAATTTCATTGATGCTATTCTTTCTACTTAATTTGACGATGTAATTATTGTATTCCTAAAAAGACAATTATAAGATTACTCATTCTCTAGGGAGAACAAGGTGATTGAAGGAAAAGTTAAATTTTTAAGTGTGTCAGCAATAATACATTATCAACCACTGCATTGGATGAATGTTCACTATTTACAGAATTGGATATGTCCTCGCATTCTATTTCATTCCAATTACATTTACTTTGTCTTACATTGAATACAATTATACTGTCCTTCCTATCTATATAAAAAGAATATTTATTAACAATCATTAATACTCTTAAGAGATAAGATATGAAAGAAGAGACAAGATTGAATTAGTAATCTTACCTGGGTTTCTTGTATCTACTTCAGTTTCGCGGTTTAAAATGTCTGAAATCATATTTTTCAAACTCTGATTGAAATAAATTTGATGTTTATCATCTTCTACAGAATGTTTTAAACTTTCGATTTGTTGCAACAGATTCTGACGTTCTATTTTATAACTTTGGAACCTTGTCATCATAGCATTTATATTGAACAATAAACGATTTGTTTCCTCAGTAATATCTAAGTCGAAGTTCATGGAATTATAAACATCTTCGCAGAAGCCATTAAATTCTTCCAAGTTATTCAAAGCATGCTTTAAATTATTAACAAATTCGCTTGTTTCTTGTTTCATTGAAGCTAATTCTTGCTCGTATTGAGAAATTTTCATATTTTTCTCAGAAATTTCAGTTTCTAAACTTCCTATCATGCGTTTCGTGTTTTCCTAATTATTATCGGACAAAGTGATTGTACAATAATGAAGTATTTGCTGTGTTAATAAATAAGACAGAATAAATGTACACCTGTTCCTCATAAGTAATAGTAGTCTTGCTTATCAATGCTAGTAATTGTTTGATTTCTTTCTCTTGGTCTGCAAGTATGCAATCTTTTTCCTGTTGAATTTTTTTCGACCGACTTAAAGATAATTCATATTTCTCTACTTTTTCAGATAGTTCCTCCATTTTATGTAATTTTTTCTGCAATGTAAAAATAATAAGTAAAATTTCTTGCGTATAAATTGTACATTAATATATATTAATTACAAAACTAACTAAAAGTAATTCTTGCTCGAATTTTAATGTAGTCGCTTCTTCAGCATATAGTTTAAGTTTCTCAATTTCCTTCAAATGTAAGTAACAACTTTCACATTTTTTACTCAAATCTTGTTTAAGCTGGTTAATTAGGTATTTACAATTATGTAGCTAAAAGAGATAAAGTGTAAACAATATATGTACGATATTGAGTAGTGTAAAAAGTATATATATATAACCTTCGACTTCAAATCTTCTATTTCATAATCATTTTCACGTTCTATCTTCACCAACTTATCGTGTAACATCTGTTTAAGAATCATTAGACATTAATTACCTGTGACCCTACTACAAAAGGGAGTGCAATATACTTGCTTTGAGATTTTCTTCTCGAGCGTTTATACAATCTTCTTTTTCTTGTAAAGAAATTTCTAACTTTCTATTCAAGCTTTGTACTTCATCCAATTCAAGATCGCATGCCTTTAAAAAATATATGTCCATATATAAACTGTAGAAATCGTCTATATTAATATAATGATTCATACACGAAGTTTATGCTTCAAAGCAATGATCTCAGAGTCTTTCTGAATAATGATTCTTTTGTCGGATTCCGTTAATTCACTACTAGATTTCGACGAAGTTCCAATGTCCTGAGAACTTCCACTACAGGATGTGTCGTATACTAAGCTTTCTTCTTCGTAATTATTTGTTTGAAAATTGATTTTATCCGGCTCCATTAGAATATTATCCTCCTCGCTAGACTTATATGTAAATGATGTTTGCGACATTGCCTGCACAACAGTATTCGCATAAATATATATGATTTAAATAGTACGATACAAAAGCATACTCATACAGATATAGTTATAATTTTATTTAAATATTGGTCAACTTGTCCGTCAAACTGTACTCCTACATCGTGTGTTTCTTGTTCCACCTGTATTAAGATAACGTCCATTAATGAGAAAACTGCAGCAGAAAATTATGATATAGTTTTCATACTTGTAAAGCTATATCAATATATTCAACCCATCGCGGCGTCCTTCCGATATAATCTGAAAAGTAAAAATCTAATAAATCATTACAACTTGTGAACAATCATTTACTATACCTTCGGTAAGGAGTGTTCTAGGGTCAGGTCTAAATTGTGATATTAATGCATTGTTACCCTTGGACGATTCTACGAATGTAGTTAAAGAATAAGGGCGCAATTGCGTAGATTGATCCACAAACGTCAACTTATCATTATCTTTTTGGAAATTTCTTTCGGTAGGCACATGAATCGATAAACAAGAATTTGAATGAGCTACGAGGGCGGATTCCTTGAATTTTTGATTACGTTTCTACAAGAAATATGAAGTGTTCAGTAACTATTAAACGTTCAAGTATATTTAGAGAACAGCTCACTAAATTTTGTAATTGTTCTTCCTGCTTGGGAGTAAGTTTTAAACTTTTGTATTTCTGCAGCTCCTTCTTAACTATTTGTAGTTCAGTTTGCGTATGCGAATTCAGCCGGATTATGTTATCGACAACTACATTTACTGGTATTATTTTTCCTATCTGCAAAGACCAAATAATATTATTTTAATTCAATGTTGATTCGCCTGCGTTCGAGATTAAATATACATACTGAATTATCGTGTTCGTTAAGTTCACGAAAATAACGCGAAGTCTCCAAAGAATTTGGACTCCAGGCTCTGATATCTGAACAAGAATCATGTAACTTTAATCGACCTTCCAACCTTTTTTGTGGCAAAACATAATCACCATATGTCAAAGGTATATGTCCAGTGTTCGGTCTACCAGCTAAGAAAATTCGGGGTCCATGTTCCGCGTACGACATTTTCTTTACTCGTATCTTTAACTAATTCCTTCCAGTCCATACATTTATTATTGCTACTATATATATATAAAAAACTATATATACATAAACTGGAAGAGTTAAATTTGTTTATTAGAAGCGAAGATTAATTTACAATGCTTACTGTATTACTCATTTAATCGTATCTATGTATATTCCATAGTTACGGAAAAAAAAAAATGTTTAGCGTTATTAGTACATAATATGTAATGTAAAGGTGATTGCAATAAAGTTTTCATCTATTTGTACAATAAAATAGTTTATTTTATAAGCTGCCATTAAAAAGAGTTATGTCATTACAAATAAGTAGTATCTTTTGTAATTTTCACGTTACAAATGCAATGTTCATGGAACGTAAATCGCGTAACATGTCTCGATGCTAACATGAGTTATAGAAATTAGTATCAGAGTGACTATATTTCAATGAAGAACTCACCGACATAATAAATTTATTTGCTAACACGTGTATACTTTATTTAAGTACAAAATCGTACCGATTTATAATGATATAAAGTGCACCGTTTTTGTTTTTTCTTTGTTTTAATTGAATGAACATAATTTTCTACTTATGACTATGTACTAATCCATTTCGTAACATTGTAAAATGTAAAATCTTTCGTACATGACGTTATACAAGATAAATACAACTCTTACAAAATACTATATTTTCATTTTTCGCATACATGTTACTTTTAATATGGAATTGAACCCATAATTTTGATAATAGTTGCAACGTAGAAATATATTTTTCTGATTCGATAACTAAAATATTTGTAGGTTTATATCTAGAATAGAAGGTATAACTGTATAATAAGATTTATATCTCTTTAAAATAATAATACATATATCAGTGAGACACGGTTGTATTTTTCTTGCACTATAAAAATACTATGTAAATGGAATGTGATACAATCTATCACAATCCAGTTGTTATAGTTATAGACGGAATGGTGAAGGCACAATTATGTAAAGAAAATATTTTACATGTGTATAAATAGGTTTCTTATCTTTTAAAATTCCACTTATATCTAAAATTTGTAAAGTACATTATACTTCAATATCTAGTGCTCAATTAGACAACAAATAACATTTATAAAAATGGAATTAAAATTCAAAAACTTCAACGCTCTAAACATGCAGTGGAATAAACAGAATACATACACGAATAGACGTGTTTGAATGAATTGTAATAGAATAGTTTCTACTTTGCAACTTTGCAAAATATATTTGGAATGATCTGTACATAAGGCCACTCATGTTTCTTTTTTTCATTATTATTCTTGTATTCCATTCAGAATGAAATGTTGATATTGGCATACCACCCTCTTAGATTGTCGTTATTATATACACTTCCATCATTGAAGAAAGACCTCTCTACTTACAACGATAAATTAAGTTATTGAACTTCGTTATCTGCATTATATACACGAGAAGATTCATCAGGATCGATTGAAAGATGAATGCGTTACAAAGTAATTAATAAATTCCTAATAAATATAATTACAAACCATGTTTCGATTTAAGTAATAATTGTAAAACATGATGTAAAGAAAAAGAAAAATAGGAAATTCTTGCAACATTAGCTGCTTCCTTAGCGCATTCCATTCTTATTTAAGTACACTTTAGGTTTCAAACGATAAGTACTAAAATTGCTGCCTTCGAATAATACTTTTATGCACAGTCAATATTTGTATCACTATCTTCTTATTGGTTTAACATATATACGTATACTTCGCTCAAATAGTTCACATAAGAAAATTAAAGTGTAATTTTTGCATTAAAACTGTTACGCTTCGAATAAATTCTAAAGCATTACGTGAACAATCTATAACAAAGTATTAATGTTTTTCAATTTTAGCGATACCATTGGTTCTTAACTGTATTTGTGTGTTTTTTTTTTGTTTTTTAAGTTTTCGTAATAATAAATATCTTTGTATGTTGCAAACAAATTCGATATCTTAATACTTCTTGCATCCGGTACATACTAAATTATTCAAATGATAACCACATGATTCTTCAATGCTTTACCTGCCTTTCCTTTAACTTGTTATTGTCATGTTATATTTTTTTACTTATTTCTAGCCATTTTCTCTTTACGAACGAACATATCAATTGTGTTCAGTTGAGCATGACAAAGTACAAACTGAAATTTGCACTACTTGCCATTTATAAATGTAGCACGCCCTGGTCGTGACTGAAATGATTTTGGTGATGGTGATGGTGATGGTAGTGGTGATGCTGAGAAGTAGAGGTCGTTGCATCATCCTGCAAAGTTACGCCAGTTAAATCTACGATCTCGTCCGCATCTTCGTCGCTTCCAGTCGCAGCACTTTGCGTCGATTGATGACTTCCAGAAGACAATTGACTATTGCGCGAAAATGATCCACGTCTCGGAGCGGTTAACGCTGCCCGTTGATTCGCAGGTTTTACAGTGATTATTAGATTAGAAGAATTGGCGATCATCATATCGGTGACCTAACGCAGCAAACAAGTAAATTGTATGAGCACATTGTTCTCAAGAAATAAAAACTGCAAGTTGCTCTATAATCGCGTATACCTGATCAAGCGTTTTACCGGCCACCTCTATGCCATTTACTTCCAGTACTTCGTCGTTCACCGCTAGAAGTCCTGTACTCTCGGCTAACCCACCGGGCACCAATCTACTAATAAATACACCTGGTACTTTTTCAACATGACCACCCGTGGAAGGTGATAATATTCGAAAGCTTTCTCCGTCCTTAATGTAAAATCCTAACGGCTTATCAGAGCCATGTTTTAACAAACGTACACGACGACAGGTTTCTGGTAATATATCTACATCGATTATCGCTGATACCTGGAATCGTTAAAAAGAATTTACAATATACGTGTATTTCTGTACCTGCATCTGTCTAATTGAAAGTTAACCAGGTAAGACATACCTGCCTAAAATCATGTGGATTAGATATAGCCAATGACTTTGGTTTTCCAGGTGTACCGCCGAGAATACTCGATATTAAATTTTTTGGTTTCATCGTTCCATACTCGCTTATGTCTTCTAGTCCATCTCCTATCGCATAAAACAGACAAAAACATAAATATTCGAACATCATCAAATTATGAAGCAATATCAGCAGTATTTTTGTATTAATACAGGAATGCGCAACTAAGATAAAAATCGCAGATGACGATTTAAATATATTGGTATCGTTTGAATTTGTAGAGCTGTTACCAATATTATTTAGATTATTAGAATTACTTTTCATTCAGACTATCTTACACCTTACCTTTTCTTTGTATTAAAATTCTAAGAAGCGGTTTTGCAGCGAGTATTGCTCTAGCCAAATTATTGTCATTATTAATAGGTAGTAGATCACCATCGGTTGGATCTGTATACCAAATCAGGAAGCTCAGATCTGGGCCTATATCATGCTTTCCAGTCAACAATTTTCTGAAGTCCTCGTAACCAATAGATTCATTACGGTTGATCGAGAATCGTATAAAATCAGCATCGAACTAAAGATAGACGTAAGTAAAATTATTAAAGACAAACATTTCCAAATATTTTGAAAGATCGTTTGAATGAGAATCGTTGTTTTCTATTTGATCTTCGTTTCACGATGAAATCGTAACGCGAAGATGTCGAAGCGATTAGAAARTAGCTTACTTTGCTTTTCACCGCGACAATGCTGCTGTCAACTTGATGCTGAAGTTTGCTTTTAGACATGATGGACGCGAGGGAACTGGAGAAAATGATAGTACACGTCTTTAGCGTTACGAAATACGGCGAGCGCGCAGGCGCGATACCCCACCATCGGTCRGGGATAAAGGCGAGCCCACATCACCTCCAACCTAATATATTCAGTGATGGGCATTATCGACTAAATTCAACTATCGACTAATTACTATTTAGTCACTACATACTATCGAATATTTAGTCGATAGGTTTTAGTCGGCTGAAATTTCGATTCAGTGGTTACGTCTAGATTGCGGTCTATAGTCTATGCCTACGTATAGATCTGATTTCTCGCTCACTCTTACAGCACTGTACTGCATAGACTATAGACCTCTATCTAGACGTAACAACGAAAACGAAAATTTCGGTCGACTAAAAACTATCGACTAAATATTCGATAGTATATAGTAACTAAAYAGTAATTAGTCGATAGTTGAATTTAGTCGATAATCGTGTCCAACACTGATATATGTGGTGTCCAAGCAGTCGTAATCACTGTTATATATATATATATATACCTGATCACTTGAAAATGCAAGAGCGAGAAGGACAAGTACATATGTAAAATATGTATACGTGACGTTGAGAAGCTTTTTGTCCACGGCTACATATATAGCTTCACGGTGTAAGAAATCAATCTTGCCGGGCCGACGAAGTTGCAAAAATTAAAAGACGTTCTTTGTCTAGGTAAAGCGATGATAATGTTTACATTCGTTATTATGGACTGTTATTATTTTCCTAGTTTTGCGCTTCTATAACGCTTGACGTAACAAGTATAAACATTCGTGTATTGCAATGTATACATGTTTAAAAAAGAAACTATATTCATTTTTTTTTTATTGTCATACGTGTCGTACGGACAGCGACCGTGTTTATCGATCATTGATGTTGTTGCCATGTTTTCAATTTTGTGCGAGTAACAAATCGTAGTGTACCACGTGATTGTCGTTTACAAATGACCGTTATGATGAGTTATTGTATTCTATGTTACGAAAATATGTACAATGAATGATGCATGACACGTAAGAGTATTTCTTTCGACAAACATTCTGGAATGTGCTTGTTATTTTATATTGTACGGTTGCAGATCGATTTTGGACTATTTACTGGTCAAATATGGCGTTCTGAATTAGGTTATAAATACGAAGAATTTTCAACGGTTCTTTTATGAATTCATTAGTTTAGGCATGTCGATTATAAATTCTTTGTTGAACGTACGAATGTAAGTTTCATTATATTGATAGCAGTAAATTGTAATCTTAATTTATATTTATTGTGAACGTTGACAGACGTAAAAATATATTTTATTTTTTGTACACCGATAAGAGTAAATAAACATTTTATTTTCAGTTAAATAGCGCACTGTAAATGTAAGCATGGGTGAATATAAAACGAATAAAAATAAATATATTATTATGACATGAGCATAAAAATATGAGAAGTAGTTCTAAGAAAGAAGACACTCGTGTAAAGAAGAAATATGTCTTTTTTTCTGATCCAGATGTTATTATTCAACGTGCTAATGCATCTACAACAGTAAGTATATTTATATTATATTTTTATTTTCTGCTTAGAACATACTAATATATAAAATACGTCATTTCAGACAGCCCAAAGTAAACAAGATCTTGAACTTTGTCAACAGCAAATATCCAGAGGGCAACCATCGTATTTGTCAACTCAATTTGACTTGAAGGGTTTAGAAAATTTATTGTCATACCACCCTGTACAACCTTACCCATTTACGTTTATAAGTGCCGTAAAACGAAAACTCGCTTTAGAAAATAACAGCAAGATCAACAAACGGGTGCATAATTCGAACGATAAAAATGCAGCCGAACCAGCCGTAACAGTATTAAAGTCTAACAGTATACAAAATTTACATGAAATTGTACAAAAAATGGATTTCATACGACCATTGAAAGTTCCCGATTTGAAGATTTCTGCCAAGAAATTGGACTTTACTACCAGGGAAAATTGTGTATCGAAAGAACTAATGTCGTCTAAATTTGAAGCACCTTCCAAAGAGCTTATTCATGAAAGAGTGGATAAGCCAACAAAAAGTTTCGAACGTGTTCAAAGAAAATTGGATTTCTCAACGTCAGACGTTTCTTCTATAATTGCTAGCGAAATAGAGCCACTGAAGGTACCAAATAGTTCTATATCTTCAAATTTGTCAAAGAAGAAAGAATACATTAGAGAAAACTCTAGAGAAAAAGAGAACAGATCAAAACGAATCAGGAAAGATGATTGTTTGTTCGTAAAGCAGGATGAAACGGGGCAGGAATTTTTGAAAAGGTCCCGAAGTCCAAGACGCACCTCCGGGAAAGATTCTTCCGATAATATCAGCGACACTGCGTCTATTACAAAATTGAAAAATGACAGATTGCCGTTGCACATGCCAAGGGAAAGTGATTTTGGTTCAGCTAAACCAAAAACGAAAAATTTTGCAACGTCAACTGCTAAAAAAGATAGCGACAAAAGGCATAAATCTCTTAGCACACGATCTTTAAAGTCCAGAGATTCTTCTTTAGAGTCGAAAAATAGAACTTGCAGTAATGAATCACTTTCTGAACGTTCCGCAAAAATGACGGACAAAATCACAGTTAGGGAATCCAGAAATATCTATGAAAATTTTGATTACAGATACAAAGATGATTTGCATACGTTAAAACAGGCAGATGACCAGAAATACATTTTTTCGTCGGAAAACAGGCAAATAAAACAGCATAAAGTAACATGTCAAACTCAAGGGAAACCAGGAAATATACTTTTTAAAGATCAGTCGAAAAGGGCACCCGAGAAAGTGAAACCCTCTACGAGTAAAATAGATAACAAACTCTACGCTATAAATTCTAAGGAGTTTGAAGATGTAGAAAGCATAACGGATTCCAATAAGAGTATGAGAACACGAAGTCCAAGTACAACTTCTATGCAACAGATAAAAATCAAAGATACCGAAAAAATTGTACAGAATATCAAATCGAATAAAGCTATCGAAGACTCAAAATACTCAGACATTTCCTTACAGTGTACTAATCCCAATACAAAGAAAGAAGAAGAATCATTCGCGCAAAGTATTGCCACTACGGTTAAACAAACAAGTAATAGTAGCGAATCTAACTTAAATGATAGCGTTTTGTCGGATGCTTTACTGGATCCAAGGAGAATTTCTTTCAGAGATGAAAACCGTTCGCAGCAAGAAGAATTTTGTGATTTAGTAACGCCAGATATGAATCTTGTACCTAGATCTAAACGAAAAAGACAACTTATACAGAATAGCAATGTAGACAATGATTCCAAGTGTTTAAAACATAATGTGATTAAATCGGAAACGGAGCAAGAAGGCATTCCATTGGTAAGAATTTACGTGTAACAACGTTAACTTATTTTATAAATATACTACCACGTTTCTTTTCACAATTCTAGTTACATCCTACTGCTTTGCATATGCAGTTTCAAGCCGAGTTGCATCTTCTTGATTCTTTCAATGAATCATTACGGCAAGTTATGGATGTTGAAAAGTGTTTATATAATGTTAAGCAGGACCACGAGAAACAATTATCGCTGCAGCATAATCAGCCATGCGAACAATCGAAATCACATTTCTTTAAAGCGACGGGCGAAAGAAATATCGATGATACTGAGCACTCTACAGAAATTAGCAAATCGCATAAGCATGTTGCAGCTGATAAAAGTATGAGATTTAAATGTTATTGTGAATATACAGCCCGTTGCATTTTAATGTTTACATCAAATTATGCCCCGAAATTATTTGCTGCTTAAACAATATTTCAAACGGAACTTATTTTGCTTCAAGGAGGACGCGTTAAATAAGTTCTGTTTGGAACATTTTTTTAGAAACAATTAATAGTTTAGAATTAATGGAATGGTTCCAAACGTTATCAACATTGAACCGTTATTATTCGATTTTTAGAGCACTGTACAACAACTCAAACTATAACAAATTATTTTGATAGCCAGAGTAAAATAAATAAGCCAACAGTGAAAGCAGTCGAGGTGCAAACACAGACCGTGAATGATATGGCGACGCAAACTGATATACGTCCACCTCGACGAAATGTACAAAGTAGGTGTTCGGAGATATGTGGCATTTCATACGAAAGAGGATTTCCTGGAGACAGCGAAGTTCCACAACTTTCGTTAGATTCAGCAGAACAGTTCGAAGACTTAGATCAAATAGAAGAAATATCGTTGCCTAGCAAATTGAGAACGATGTCGGAGATAAGTTTACATGAAACTACATCGTCCATACGAACAGAGACTGGTACAGAGATTAGTATATCGACTAGAGACATAACTTGTTCGTTTAATAAATACTTAGACCTAGAGGCAAGTATAACAAGGTAATCGATACTTCCGTATAGACGAAGAATTGATCAAATAATTTATTATATTATGTGCTCACAGATTGCACAGTTAATAAAAGATGAAAAACAGAGGTACGATAAGATTGAGTTGCTGTTCAAATCCCGTGAAAAGACTTTAAACGATCGGACAAAAAAATTGGTGAAATTGGAAGAGCAGAAGCGTGCATTGAGAGACACTGGTCAGGACAGTCGTGTCAGTTCTGTGAAAAAGAAACAAAGAGCTTTACTTTTAAAATTGCAACAGGAAAAGGATGAAATGAATAGGTACACGACTCACATAAGTTTATGATTTGATAAACATTTGGTGTAACTATGTGTCTTTTCTTTTTTAGATTGAAAGAACTTCACAAAATTGCGAGTCAGGAGCGTAAACTTATGTTGCAAAAACAAAGAAATATGTTCAATCCTCAAATGTCCACGAAGAATATTTTAACGAAATTGAAAAGAAGCGCTGATAGTCAGTCGCCGAGAAGATTATCCGGTCCGATGAAAGGTTACGATATAAGAAGCAATAGTTCCATGAGTTCTTTAGTTGATTCCGACAAGTCTCAGCACGATCGATCACAGACCGACGCACGCTTACAAATGTCAGAGAGCGAGCTACACTTCTCGAAACTTGATCTACCAAAGAGTAATAAGTTTACGCACTTCACCGAAGAATCTGCGTTCTTAAGATTTGATAAACCTAACGAGGTTATTCAGGGCAGTATGTCTCCAGAAAAGTGTCCTTATAAACAATCTAAAGACGGGAACAAGGCGAAATATGAAATAAAGTCGAAAAAATTTGAAGAGAAGATGCCTAGAGCAGATGTTTTGAGATTGAAATTATATCAGCACTCTATTGACCCGAAATTGGTCAGAGGTCATTCCATGAACACATCTGGAAAATATATTTTCGAGACGACAAAATCTCCTGACGTTTCGGAATTGTTGCACAAGAATTTAAATAATTCTATTTCCGAGCATGCGAAGTCGGAGTCCGACACTCTCGTAGAGGAGCTATCGAAAAAATCGAAGCTTTCTCAAGTAACGGACAATCATTATCAAAGTCTGGTTTCCCCGAGGGAAAGAGAATCTTTGTCAAAAGTTACCACCATAAATAGCGAAATTGTTCCGGAAGAAATAAGCTCTGTCAGCCAGGACACGGTATCAAAGATATCGAAATCGTCCCAAATTTCGGAAGATCTTTTGCAATCGCATTCGAAAAGTTCTAAAAGAAGTAGCAAGTCAATTCCGACCGATATATCTAAAAAGTCCCAATACAGTTCCGAGTCAAAATCGAACGTGAAACGTAGAAGCTCGAAATGTCAAAAGAGCAAGTCGTCGTCTAGCATTCTTACGGAAAATATATTGCGTTCTAAATCTAGTTCTCAGGTGTCGGAAGAATTTAACAAACATCACAACAAGAGGACGAAAGTGGAGAAAGACTCCGTTCAATCTGATAAAAATGATGAAAACGCGATTCTGGATTGTATAGATCACGACGAAAGTTTGAGTTCCCAACAGATTAAACATTCCAAACTCACGAAAGACAAGAATTCGAAGTTAGCGAACGACAGAATAGACGATTACGAGAGCAAAGAGAATATATTATGCCAGAAAATATTCGACAAAAATGCGGAAGCGTACGAAAATTCTTTCTACAGCGAAGACAAGAGCACACAGAATTTCGAGAACCCTGCGAGATCTCAAGTCAGCAATTTCACCGTTTCTCATCATGGTAGCGGGGACAGCGACAAAAATTATTCGAGATCTGTGGTGATTAGATCGCAAGATCACAATATGAAAACCTCGAGGAAACTCGAGCAGTAAGTACAGAAATACTTTGAATACTCATTTGCATTCTATCTAAATTATTCATGTTGTAAATTTACCGATTCGAAGTTAACATTAACAACACCGCAAGTTATTACACGCGCATGCAAAAAGTCTAATAATAAACTGTGTGTTCACACCGTGAAGTGAAGCATTGTAAAAATAGACTCTGCACCGGCGATCTTGCATTCCGGCGTTATTGCGGTATTTCACAGTACCGAAGACTATTCGGTTGCATCGGCGCGATTTAAGCTAGTTTTTCGAACAGTTCCCCTCGCTTTTATAGAATCGTTCGGTTACTATGGACAGCGGATTTCTATTATCAGATACAATTACGTTTTTTAGAATCTTGAACGCACGTGAAGCTGCACTTACGTCACGGAAGAACTGCGTGGAAGAATGGATGGCATGGCATGCGAAATTAAGGACCGAAGAGGAGCGCGTTGCACGAATGGAACAAGCTGCCCTTAAACTTGTAACTGCAACGTCCAATGTTTTCTCTCATCAAGGTACTTTTGACGTTGTGTCACGTTGAGTCGCGTTCCATGAGTTTTAAATTCAATTCGAATAAATTTAATATCATAATATAATATTTTTAACTTTGGTAATTGTTAGAAAGAAGTGTTCGCCCCTTTGTAGACACGACTGTTTCATCTGACACGAGTGACATAGAAGGGAGAATAGAATTGCTCACTGAAAAATTAGCGGAACGGCGAGTGGAAATGTCACGTTTGAAAAGGGAAGCCAGGAAACAGACGAAACAAAAACTGAGAGCTTTAGAAGCTAATTTATTAAATCAGATTAAGGTCGGTGAAACTATTATCTATTCCTTGAAATATTATACTTGTGAGATGTTACGTTCAGAGAGAGTAATTTTCTTTCCCGCGTACAGAAATACGACACGACCATTCACGAGATGCGTAAGAAGCTGGAATCGAAAAAGGGAACAAGCAAGGACAGTGATAATAAGTTAGCAATAGAGTCGAAATCGTTAGCAGATTTCAAAGTACCTGAGATCCCTCTGAAGAGAATACAAGATATATTTAAAAATAGCGACTTGTTAAGGTCTAGATCGGAATCCGATTTGTTGTATACGAAAAAACCAACGGCGGAACAAGCCAAAAATGTGAATCTAACGAGGAACGAGAGCATTGAGATTGGATGTGATAAAAATAATTCGGGTAACGTGGCCACGTCCTTCAGGAGCGTCAGATCCTCGGAACAATTGAGCTCGGCGAAAATGAATACTGTTCATCGCAGCGTTCAATCTGTGCTTGACGAAAGCATATCGGAGCACATTGAATCTGATAAGATCGGTTCAGCGTCCTCGGTTACTTCCGACGATGTTTGCTCGGACCGAAATAATACTTCTTACGAGAACAAAATCTATTCGGATGAGATACAAAGCAAACGAATCTCACTAGAAGGAAGAAAGAGCAGCATCTCGGAAGATATTGGGACCGAAGTTAATACAATGAAGTCGGAAGAAGAGATAATGACACAGTCGGATGCTAAACTGTCGAAAGATGAAGTTACGAGCCAATCTGACTTGGGAGAGTATAAATCAGATTTCCACACAATTTCTGAGCAGTCCCGAGCAAAAAGTATTTCTTCGCAATTCGGTACTGATAAAGAACGTGAAAAATCGACTGTCAACGACGCCAAAAAAGAAACGGACAGTGAAAGTATTCTTGAAAAATTCGACTGTTCTCGGAAAATGGACTTCTCGCGTTTAAATAATAAAAATTCGTACGAGGATATAAATTGTCTTGAAAATGAGCTGAAAATACTTTCAGAAATGATGTCGCGCTTTAGTAAAAGGTCCACCGAGGATTCGAAGAATAACAAAGAAATAAGTACCTCGAACGATGTATCGGACATGCTTTCGAAATCTGATAAAACCAGCGAAATTCAAGATGTCGAAACGCCGAAGAACGATGAGAGTAAGAGTGAGAAATTAAGTCGTTCAGAAACTAGCCCACACCGTTTACAGTACTTAACTAAATCTTTAAAATTGAATTCAGTAAGTACTTTAAACGACAACAAAGGTATTGTGGAAGTCGATAATGTAATGTCTGTGATAATGCCACAAAATGATACGTCCCTTTCGAAGTCTCAACAAGAAATCGATTATAAAGCAAGGAGTAAAGAAATTTTAAATGAAATCGAGAAATCTATAATATCGGAGCACATTAAAGTCACCGACGACGATTCGAATCGTTCGAATAGGTCGATCGAGGACAAGTTAAGCGTGTACGAAGCAAACGACAAAATCTCCCTTACGTCTTCGGAGAAGTACAGCAGATCTTTAGCTGAAGATTATTTGAAAGCTGTACAGGCTAAAGAAAGTATAAGCACGGCAGAAAATGCTTCCGAAGCAACGTATTCTCACAGAGAAGATGCAAATAGCGAAAAGGGATTTGTTGATTCCTATCATTCGAAAAGCCAACAGTCGGAATTAAATAAGAATTCAATATCTCCGAAATCTACAATCTCCGAGAAATCTAGTTTGCATATAAAGGATAAATCATTGAATTTGTACACGGACATCGATCGTTGTTTGTCGGTACACGATGGTGTTACTACACAAAGCCATTCAGAACGTAACACCGACGTGACTCCAGGAAAATCGAAACAATCAACCATTACGGAATCTGTTACTAGATTATTGAAGAAACCAACTTCTCCGCAAGGTGTAAGCACGATTGAGACAACCGAAATAATTGAGGAGGTAATAAACTACACGAAGGATGGAGAGCTAAGTATAAGTAGTGCACGTTCAATTTCGAAAGCAGATCATTCCGAGACGGATAAGCGCAAAAATGAGAATAATTTGCTAGGAATAGGAGATGTAGAATTCAAAGATACTTCTTTAAAATCTGTTGGAACAGCCAAGCTAGATATATCCGACAGTGACATCAGTTTCATTAACGAAGAAGTTAGCAAAGATGAAAATCAAACAAAGGCATTGTCTACGGAGAAAACTCCTATTGACGAACAGAATTTGACAAAATCTGATTCATTTGATACTGAACGGGATGTTGTTAGTTCCGAATGGAAAAAATCTCAAAGCCAGAATAAAAAATCGTTCAACGATGACTCGAACGAATTAATGAGCACGAGAAAAGATGCGTCAAAATCAAACGATAACACTGAAAGCCAAGATTTTGAAGAGAAAATAGAGAGTGACGATGAAAATGTATCCGTTTTTCTTCCGAAAGGTGAATCCACAAATATTGATACGTATGGGTTGAAATTCGATGAAACGATATCAGATTTTCATATTCATAAGGCCGGTAATAAAATGGATGATACGTTCTTCATGGATACAGATCAAAATCAAGAAGAGACCATTCACACTATAGAGACCGATGATTTCCAGAAAGCTATTCACGATTCCGTGACCAAAATATTAGACAAAGTCGAGAAGAGTATAGACAATAATTCGATAAAAGAGAAAGTCGAAAATCATGCCTACATTAGTGACAGTAAAAATGAAGTAAAAGGAATTGCAGTCGAGGAATGTAAATTTGTTTCACATATTCCTGAATTAGAAAGCAAGCTGATAAGAGACGCTAAAGAACAACTTTCTGTAACTGTGGAAACGTTGGATATCGATGATGACGATGCGGAGGAAGTTAAAGCAACGTCATTTAACGATCACAATGAATCTGTTGCTGATTTTGATTTGCACGGAGAGAATAAATATGACGAGGATGGGCATCTTGTAGACAGTAAAGCTCAGGAAGTTATAATAACAGAACTGGAGCCTGGAAGCACGGAGGAAGACACTTTATCGGATCTAGAGATTGATGCTAAAGTAGAATTTGTCGAGGAAGAACATCTAGAAGCAAGTAAATCCGAAGATAAAGTGGAAATACACGAAGTACACGAAGAAGAATTATTGGAGCCAACAGTAGAGCCGGAAAGTTCTGATGGCGAGCAACTTGATAATTTGATAGAAGTAACGGAGAGTAGACTGGCCACCATCGAGAAACAAGTTTCTGTTTCCGAGGTGGAAAAAGCACAGCACGAAGTAACGAAAGCGCAAATCAACGAAGCATCGGAATGTAAAATAGATAGTCAAAAGAACGAGGATGGTCTTGAAGCTGTGTCTAATCTTAAAGTAGTAGATAATTCTGAAGCGAACGTATCCAATGTGCCTGTAGAGTTAATAAATAAAACATTCAATATTCTGAAGGATCCAGAATATGAAGACATTTCCGAGGAAAGTCTTGAAGTGTCTGAAATCTTCGACAAAAGCGAGTGTCAGAAGTCTGCTACTGTACAAAAGCCATTTCCTATACCCGAACGATACGAGGCGGTGCAAAAGTCGGATGAAGTGTTACGAATACTCGACGAGATCACGCAAAAGTCGTCCCCCATTTCTGATCACAACGAAGAACAGTTTCAGGGTTGCGAACAGGTCTCGGAAAGTAATAGAAAACCAGACGCCAACGTTTCTGGGAATGATGCTGCTTTACCTTCAAAAACCAATGCTCAAATCGATCAAGATATTGATAAGAAGAGCGGGCAACTATTTGGAAACGATTTGGAGAGTCCAACTTTCCTAACAGTGCCAACAGAAGATGCATCGTCTGAGTCTAGCGAAGAGAAGGATACTCCCAAGGGTGTATCAGAGATTGACATGGACTCTCCTAGAGATTCAAACGATTCGACATTATATATCGACGTATTAAATGACGATTTACTGAACAATGTTGGTGTCAAAAGTGAAAATGCCGATTCCAAGAATACATATCATGCTACGCCTATCGTTGCTACATCTGAGAAGGATATAGAAGTTATGATCGACAAATTAAAAGGTATTTAACTTCTACAAAATATTTACATTTCCTACTGTATTGTTAAATTTGGACAGCGTACAATCTGGATGCAGTTTAACTCACACGAATTTTTCATATTTATTTTTATTCATTTAGTCGTTAGTCAGTTTTTCATCTATAATGTGTACGTGTGAGTTTACGATCATAAAATCATAGTGTTTTTTTTTTAAATAATCTTATTATTAAATTGATTACAAAATGAATATTTGAAACCATTAATTTCATAAGAAAATTTGATTTTATTTTACGTTGTTTCCGTTTTTTGGGACTTTAATTGCACTATATGTGTCTATATTTCGAATATTACAGAGACATGTTATAATTTTATAATGGCTGTGTAATCTTGCGCAAAACAGTGCCTCGTTTAGCCAAGTATTGTTTATTTTCAGAAAAGCAAAATCGAGATAATAATTACTTAAAGGTAACACAACACGAAACTTTGAATAAAATGAACATTGACTTGTTTTCCTGTACAAATCAGTGTCGCATGTGTGCTTGACCTTTGATTATTAATGTCTGTATGCACAAGGAGAGCCTGTAAATATTGTGCAACACAACACATGTGCAAAATACTTTTACCTTTTATTTCCTTCAACGTTTTGAGAAATGAAATTTTTTATTATGTACAAATGTGACTTGGAATGTTCAATTTCATCACAGCTTTACGATATTTTATCAACGCATTCAAGAGATCTAACGATATATATATATTTTTTAAATTTTATTTTGATTCTGAAAGCACTTAATCAAATTAATACGTGAACTCATAGTGTAATGTGAAGATTCGTGTTGCTTTTCCTAGACAATTTATTGACAGAGTTCTTTGTTGATTCCTACTATAATATATTTTCATTTTACACAGCATCCCTGGAGCAACCAGGTCTGGAAGTTGCCGAATTGGAAGCAAAACTACTTCGCATAGAACAGCTTCAAATTGAACTAGAAGTAAAAATCGATTTTTTCGTTATATATTTTTATCATTTTTCGTATAAAACTGTTCCTTCATATCCGTGTTCTACTTTAGATTAAAAAATTGGAGGCGGAGGAGGTATCTTACTACGTCAGAGAGATACCCAACAAACCACCCCCGCCGTACACTCCACCCGGGGGTTGCACAAGAATTTCTGCATCGCTTGGCTCACCTTCTCCACCTCCGGCTGTGATTCCCTCGAACATAGAAGAACTTACAGCATTTACTGAGAAAGCGACAGCGTTGATATTCAGAGCGAAAGAAGCAGGGGACGATATCATGAGTTTAGAGGCCCCTCCGGAGATCTACGAGTTAACCAAAGAAAACGATGAGACTGTGAAGAAGGACAGAAGAATTTATAATACATTCCTCTTCGATCTGTGCAAAGAAACGATCGCTGAGGTCTACCAAGCCGAATACGAAAAGCCGGGTCCCAGTTGGACGAAGCCGAATGTAAAAACGAAGCCTACCATGAAAATCCCGAAAAACATCGACGAGCTGAACGAGTACGTCAACAAAGAGGTAGCTACTTTGTTTGGTTTCAAGACGAAACTGCAAAGAGAGAACATGGTCATGCGCTGGAGTAGAAAGCGAAGAGACAGGGTCGACGAATTATTGGCTAGAGAAGCTCAAGCCGAGGAGGACGAATGGACAAAATTCCATCACGACGAGCTCGCGGTGAAGAACGATCTTACGGTAGCCATACTCGATACCCTGATTATGGAAACTGTGAATATAGTGAAAGTGGCTTATGCGAAGAAAAGAAAAGTAATGATTTAGTTCGTTCTTTTCGTTGCGATGATCGTCGCTATGATACTGGTACACAGATCGTATTATATCTGAGAATAATTGGAAACGGCATGCTTTTATTCGAAAATTTTACAAGCTGGCCTCAACTGCCATACTTTACCAAACGGTGGTTCTTACCTACTTGTGTCCTGTTCATGATTCATAGGCTGGCTCCTATTTATTTCACTGGCAAATCGTTTGAGTAAGGAAAGTATAAGTGATCCACTTAATTTTAATCGAATTCAAGAGGTGTACGAGGTCCATTTTTTAAACCGTAGAACTGTAGATGATATTTATAATCGGTAGCCACGATACGTGTAGATAATTCAATAATCAAACGCCCTAATTGTATATGTAATACGTTTTAAGGTTAAGATTATTATTATTATCGCTAAGGCGTACAGTATAAGGACATTACGAGTTATATTTGCATATAGATACATGGAAAAATAGCATACTTAATATAAGAATCCCGTTGATGTTTTCTTGAAAGAGAAATGTAATTATTCGTCTGATAATTACAAGCATTTTGTTCGAATAATGTAAAAAAATACTATTGTTTATACAAACAAGTACGCGGAATGTATGAAGGACGTATCATATGTTCATAGACTCTTAGATGATTAACAACTACTATATGTACAATTTTTATTTAAAAATACAAATATTATTTATTTAAGACAAAATAGTTATAATCATTTGACGTCTTTTTACTTTTGCAATTAGCGGGGCATATTAATCGAATCTAATAACTTTAGAAGCACTTACTGTAATCATTACTGTATTTAGATTTTACATTCAAACAATTATTACTGCTTTGACAATTAAAAAGAACAAATTTCTTATTGCATACGTATTAATACAAAACTAAATATCTAAAAAATAATTAAAAAAAAAAGCCACGTTATTCGAACAAAGTGCTCTATGGAGTATGGTGTATAATAGTTGCGTTTTTGAAGTCGTCGGCTGTGGAACGTAATTAATATGTTTTTATTATGGCAATAGATCTTGACCATTTGAAATCGCTTCCCATGTAATTTTCGCCCCTTTAATGTCGCAAGAACGTCATATACATGACAGGAAGGAGGTAGCTACCTAGTAGTCATGAATGGTCAAACTCTGTTACTGAACTACAGACCTTGTCGAACCTTACACGTTTATGCTCAACTATTTTTAATGAGATTAACAAAATTTTAAGGAAAAAGACTGATAACTTAGGGCCGTTTTGATCCAAATCACAAACGTTTTAATGAGAAATGTATGTACCCGGTGAAAGCCGGTTTCGAAATTGCCGTTGAGACAGCTCTCGGATGTTGAATTACACGCAACAAAGAGAGAGAGAGAGAGAGATAGCTTCGGATTTCAATTATAACCAGTTTATTATTATAAGGATTAATACATGAATATAAAAGCATTATACTTGTGTTATCAATGAATACGCGTTAAGAAACTGATAATCGGTTATTGTACATTTGAATTTGTCTCGGTTGGGAGTATACTGACACCGGTTGGTTCTGATTGAACTTTATGTTTATGGTTGTGATGTCGAGCTAAGTGGGCTAAGCAACATGTTGATTGTATGAAAGTGCGAAACTGACAAAATGAATATGTCTCTAGCTTCGATCCTTTGCGAGCAACGCGCGCATCAAAATTAAACCGTCCATCAGGACGTAATATTAGAAAATACGCTCGTTGAAAAACCGATGACAAATTGTTGTTTCGTCGATTGTTATTGTTCGCGCCGTTTTCGCTGGACGCATATACGATTTCATGCACGAGTTCATTGTCCGCAAAGGGTTGAATAAATAAATAAATAAATATATATACATATATATATATATTTACGATCGAGCCTTTTTAAGGCTGGACCTACACTGATTCTTTGCCGCGCGGCAGAATGATTTTTATAGAGGTAGCTTATATTTGTGCATTCAAAGGAAGAGGAAATGAAAATGAAAACACATGTTGCACAAAGAGAGCTTCTTCTTTTCAATGCGCAAACACAAACTGTGTTTACATACGTCTTGTCCGTGCGACAAAAAACCGTATAGTGTGGTCGCTGGCTTTAGATTTTTATAGTGTGTAGCCGAGTATTCGTTTTTACTCTACGTATGACCTTCGAGTTTCTGTGTGATTAAAAGAATGTATGTACATACGACTCCGCTCAAACTTTAGTGTGCATACGCTGTATCTTATTGCAAACAGTTTAGCTGATTTATCAATTAGCAATGATAAACCGTAATGATTTAAGTGTCTGTCCGTACGTTACAAAAGAAACACGTTTTATTTTGTACTTTCCATTGTTGTTCGAACCCATTTTTATTTCGCGGTCAGCTCGCAAGGCAGAGACTGATTGTATTCGTAGTTGTTATACGTAGGCATTGTTCACGTATGTAGAGTTGAATATGTACTTAACCAAGGTATATTTTATAATAAATTTTTTGAAAATTGAACAGTCTCGTTTTACCTAACACGTCCGATACAAAACGACCAATTGATATAGTACGTATATGGTAGCATTTCATATTCCAGTTATCAATTTTAGCTTTTAGATGTACCAATATCCCAAAGATGTTGTGCTTCCTTGAAACGGGTGATTCCTAAGATCATTATTTTATATGTATATCTGACTGGTTTGGTTTATGACGTTTAATGACACTGTCCAACGAAATCAAACTTTCTTCGAGTTTTGCAATACCTGTCGGGTGATTCTTGTACACTTTGTCATCCTAAAACCAAATCTGAATGCAGAATTGCTCCATCGCGCAACGTTTTCGAAAAATTTCGGTTTTCGTGAAAATGCCCGATTTTGATACAAAATGACGCGTGTTACGCAAAAACTAAACACGCGAGAAAGTTCAAGTTTAAGTCAAGAGATAGAGGGAAAATATTCAACCTTAAAAAGCTTGTAAACCTTTTTCCGAAACAATTAAAATGTATATTCTATCTTACATTGTTTTGCTGTGAATGCATCCTAACAATACGTGCACGTGTAACATAAATGATCGAAATCGGAAATGTAATTTATCGTGCCTGAGGAAATCTTTTCTTCAATTCCTGCTGTCGCAATACTCTTCAATTACCATCGCACGTGATTACTGGTAGTTGTGAATGAAGTGTAGCTATACCCTTTATACCCGTATATTATGTAATAAGCGGGCAAGGTCACGTTGCAAATGCGTGGCTATCAGCCAGGGGCACACTCTGTTAGAAAATCATCTCCCGAGTAGTCTAAGTTGTCCAAGTGATTTATCGATAAAGAATACGTTGCGCGTTATTGATCAAGGCTTTCACATCGAAGAAGATTGATTCGTACATTATCAAAAAATGACGGCCAAAAAAATCACGTCATTATCGAAAGAAGAATTTAACAATTTCATGGAATCCATCGATGTAATTTTGTCTGATTGTGACGGTGAGTAATCAAATGTTTATAATACGAATCATAAACAATCTCTTTAGTGTTACACTGTTCTTGCACTACGAATTCTACGGATGAAAAATATCAATATTAACACTAGATTTACAGGACCCGTCAAAATGACGGATCCATGAGCAATTATTTAACAAATTGATTTCTTTGGGTACACATTATTTAAAAAATGGCTACAAACGTTGATAGATACGTTCATGTTATTGTTATAAAGTAATGTGAAATAGTCATTTTTAGTGCTCGGTAAATCTAATGTTGAATAGAGGAGTTTACGATTATGTGTATAACGTTATAAATGGTGTTTTAATCTCAGTAAACCTTAGGCGTACTATGGAAAGAAACCGAGGTCGTAGAAGGTTCACCTGACACTGTGAATAAATTGAAACAGTTAGGTAAAAAGTTCTTTTATATAACGAACAACAATACGAAAACCAGGCCTGAATTTGTGGAGAAATGTAAGAAACTGAAGTACGATGCAACAGTGGTAAATCAAATTTAACCTAATCTTTGAATATAATTTCAATGTTTCTTGATCATTTATCAACGATAATGTTTTAATGCAATTTTAGGAAGAGATAGTGTGCACTTCCTTCTTGGCTGCTGTATACCTTAAAGAGAAGAAATTTGATAAGAAGGTGTATGTAGTTGGAAGTGTGGGTATCGCCAAAGAACTGGAAGCCGTAGGGATAAAACATTGCGGCATTGGTGTGAGTATTCTAAAGAAGAACTGTGTGTTATTGTTTCAAGCCATTTTAAAGGTAAATTTACATTGTTTATGCTACGTTATCGCAGCCTGATTGTATGAACGGCGATGAAGTCGAGATGGTCGTAAACTTCAAGCCTGATCCGGAAGTGGGAGCAGTGGTTGTAGGATTCGATAAAGATTTTAGTTTTCCGAAGCTTATGAAAACTGCTACTTATTTGCAAGATCCAGACGTTCATTTCATAGGAACAAATTGTGATACAGAGAGACCTTCGCCGAATGCTAACAGATTCCCAGGTTTAACAATTATTCTAATCTGTTGAAATTAATCTTAGAAGCGTTTTTCGAAGATGTGATGTCTTTCTAAAAATACAAAGCCGGTTTTACATATTTGTATTGTACAGGTACTGGCTGCTTTATAAAAGTAATAGAATCAGCGAGCAATAGAAATGCGGTGATGCTTGGAAAACCGGAACCTTTCCTGATCGAATACATAGTCAAGAAATATAATGTGAATCCTCAAAGGACTCTAATGATTGGTGACAAGTAAATGTTACATACTATGTCTAGAAGTTCATGTTGATTGGCTACCTAACATAATTGTTGTATTTCAGTCCCGATACCGATATCCTCTTTGGAAAACGTTGCGGCTTTAAAACATTACTCGTACTAACGGGAATCACAACGCAAAAGGATGTTGATGCTATGAATAGTGCAAATTCCAAAGATTCTATAGTTCCAGACTATTATGCGGATAAGTTAGGCGATCTGTTAAAAATGATCGACTCGTCTTGATAATTTCGACGACTTCAGAAACTATAGCATAATTTATTATTCTCATATAATAACGAAAATTGTAATACGCATAAGAATTTGGCTTATCTATGAAAATTCCTACTTTTAATCGACGATGTCGATTAGGGGTTTGATCTAATGATTCAACAAGAATGATTCAAAACAGAATTATAAAGAAATATCGAAATGTTTAACTTATTGTGTTAGAAATAGAATAATATAGTACAAATACATAAAATATTTTTGAACGTCGTCTCTCTGCTCTTCTATTTTTGTAATTCTCTCTAAACGCTTTGAACATTTGCCAACGAAAAACAGTATAAGAAAGTCTGAAGTTGGTGATCAAGTCATTGTGTAGATAAATTGTAAGAATCAGTGTCGTTGTGTAGTGATAATCCCATGCTTTGTACTCTTGGTGATTATGATTACATAATTCACAATATAAGTCGTGGGTCAAGATAATAATGATAAATATAATACGTATAATTATTTATCAATATGTGTAAAAATTGTGTCAATAAATGATAAAGAAACCATAATTTGTGTTGAAATCTTTATTCAATTTTACCAATTTCGAAAACCTATGCTATTCAAGCTTTCATCGCAGCTCTCTGAAAATTTGTACGTAAGGGTTTTTGGGGTTGCTGACTTTCGATTAGAATCAATAACAATAAATAACAAAGTACTAATTTTGCGGTAGATTTTTATTGTCGCACCTAATACGCATTATCTTCTATCTGCATTCGCTAAACACTCTTCTAGGGGTTAAAACATATTCCGCACCTCTCGTTAACGGTTTTGTTCAAAAAATCGAATTAACTATAGTTCTTTTCTTCGCTTTTAGTTCCTTTCGTTTAGTTATAATTGAATTGAATGCGGATTTAACTCTAGAAGGACCAATCAGGTCAAACTGCTCTATTTTCTATTTAATTACTATTTTTCCCTTTCAAGATGTACGATATAAATGATTAATTCCGGTTTCCTAGTTACACTCGCTTTTAATAAATCGAATATAAAATAAAATTTTTTATTGAGACTTTTATCGTATGTTAATCATATTATACGACTCGTACAACGTTTCTCGAAATTCTTTGAATAATAGTATTGGTCCTCCTAGTGTTAAAACGTCTGTTAATAGTCTTTTCATACACGTCGTTTGTACTTCAAACATGTTCTCTCACAAGCACACATTTTGGCGAGTATTTGTTTTGAATATATTATGTAACGTTTATCAACAACACTCGATATAACGCAACCATTTCTTCCTTTTCACGAAGCTCGTATTTACTGATATAATAAAATTTTCACCTTCCAGGAAAATATTGAAGTTGAACTCTTTTAAAAAATGGTCGACTAGCTTGAACACTGTGTTTACATAGTGAGGGATGACACTAGTGCGCAATTCACCAAAAGTATGGAATAAAAATGTAAGAATTAGTCTTAATTAACATAAACCGACGAGAAAAGTCTCGCGTGAACACAGAAAACTTTGCGTTCCACTGTTTTCCGAACAATTGTTAATCAATCAACATATTAAAGGATCGGATAAACACGATTTTAATTCTATTATTTTCTCGCATTATACTTTTGGTACATTTCGATTTCATACTTTTGGTCGGCATTCATCGTGTATGGGGGCGATAATAAGTTCGTTACTCTAAACTTTTATGTTTTTTTTTTCTGGCGATTATTAGGGTCCAACAGATCCAACTTCCTTTCGTCGAACCACGTATTATATTACATGTGCGTTACACGTGCCCCGAAAGTATTATTATAGTTATGAAAATCGTCCCCGCGTACACACGTCGGTACTATACCATTATGAATTTAGTCTGTTTGATGAGAACTTTTGTCCAGCATAATTGAAACCACTATAAAAGCTGTTTGCATTTACTTTACTCGAAGATTACATTTCAACCCTTAGCACTCGAATGGCGACTGTAAGGGGCCACTAAAAATTGCTATATATCACTATCCAAAATATGTTTTCCATTACTTAGTTTCTTTGTATTGAATAAATTACTAAATATTTCTGCATTGTACGAGTAAATTGCACCATTTTCGTATGTATAGCATGAAAATAGAAATAAAAGGGAAATATTCTAGGTCGAAAGAAATGTTTCGCGTTGGAGTTAAAATGGCTTCGAGTGCAAAGGGTTAAACTATTATCCTCGGTAATATGCAATCCTAAATCCGGGGAACTACCGTAAAGCGGGGATATGATATGCAATGCTATGTTATGCTACGCTAATTTGTTATGCTATCGAATTAATGCATAACAGTTTGTTTTCGCATAGCATACCTTAGCTTTCCGGTAATCTTTCCCCCAATCCACCTTCTATTTATTGTTGGCAAACATTTTTTAAACCATACGCGAAATCAGTAGAACACAATCGAAAGTTTCTCTGCGTGAAACGGTTATTAATAAACAAATGCATCGTAAAACAAATGGTCGAACTACCAGACTATCTTAGGATTCTTATCGCGGTGTTCTCCAGCTAAAATTTTGGCCGCTCTCATTAGACAGACTGTCAGATGGCAACGATACATCGAGGTAACATACCCAGCGGAACCAAAAACAGAGATTCGTTCGAGGTTTGGTTCCGACGGTCGGTAAAGAATGTTATGGCAGTAACGGTTGAGTAACAGTTGCTCGACAAGATATAACGCACTCTGATTTTGTTCATCTCTGACTTTCCGACCTCGTTGTATCTTGTCAAGAAAGTTACATAGTGGTTCTGAGAATGATTTGAACGTTGTGCCAACGGTCCTGCGCACGAGAACCATAGCTGGACCCGCAAATAGAGCCTCGATGTACAATGACTCGTGTAATTGTTCAGACACCTTCTCAATTACAATGATTTCCGGTGAAGTTCAATTTTCTTTCACTTTCATTTCCGGTAAAGTTCACCGAAGTTTCTTCGGTGAAGAAATCAATTATAATGATTTCGGTTTTCTAATATCAACATTAAGCAACTTCGATGAAACTTTTATAGCTACTTCCGGGGGTAACGAGTCGTTTTTCCTAATTTTGTTTACTGTTCCAGGCTTTCAAAAAATCTAAAAGAAAACTCGGGAATGGTTGTTGAAGTCAAACGTTTAAAGCATTGATGGGAAGAAATAAATATTTGAAAGGAAGAGATTGAAGAGTGAAATTTTGTTCCGGATGTAAACCACTCAAGTTACCCACGGAGGGTTAAAAAGAAAGGAAGATGTGACAAGCAACGTTTACTGAAGTTGTTTGGCCCGTTTTTTAATACGTTGACTGCCATGTCACCGATATGTGGGAATTGGGAATTATTTGCCCAGGTTTTAAAATGAGTTTTTACGTTAATATATTCATCGCACCAAATTTGATTAGGGTCTGCAAAATTTTAGAAAGTTGAAGGACTACTCAGTATCATATATTTAATTTTTTTCAATTTTTATTTCATTAAATAACTTACTTCGATTTTATGGAATTTTTGGGGTTTCTAGTTTGGCAGTCAAAGTGTTAAACAAGTTATTCCGGTTCGAAGGGTGCTCGAATAATCATGCGAGTCGCTGTGTGTCTCCGCCGGTTGCGTTGCCTCACTCTGTCGTTACCTTCTACGGTAATCGTTGTTTTTTTATGGATCATCATCCCTCGCAAGTCTCGCTGCTCTCCCATCCGCGCAGTGGTCAATTTTTGGACAAAATCGGATTCAAAATCAAGAAACTTTCGATAGGAATCAGGTAGAGCGATGAAATGCTTTTTTAAATTAAAGCTAAAACTTTGTAGAATATGGGGAAAATAGGGAGATTATTATCATCCAATCATTTCAACGAAAAAATTATTTCATTAGTTTTTGTCACAGAAATCTATCTTTTGCAAAATTCTGAGGTCGTAGACAAATTTTTAGACCAGATTTGAAATCGGCGTGAAAAAATCTATGGGAAATCATGTATAGCATGTTAAAAAAAAATTTTTTTCCGCGTATGGTATTGGAAAAACCACAATTTTCTTGATACTGTGCAAGTTTAACGAATTTTCTCAAGGTTAAAAAACGTTCGTGCCACAGTCTCCTTATTTTTCCCATATTCTCCAAAGATTGAGCTTTAATTTAAAAAAAAAATTCATCGCTCTACCTGATTGCTATCCAAAGTTCCTCGATTTTGAATCCGATTTTGTCCAAATTGCCCGCTGTGATCCGGAGCAATGAGATAATTCGGATTGCGCACGTGCTCGCTTAAAGTATCGTAGATTGGTCGACCACGAAGACGGGCGTTCCCTCGTGTCACTTCGACGGGATTAGGCTTCTTGTTTACGTTCGATCACCGCCGGTCTCACGTGCCGTTCGGGTTCGCGTTGTAATAGTTTATGCGCTCGCTGCGCGACAGGTAGGCGCACCAATAGAAGACGTTGATCGCCAAAAAGAACAACGGGAAGACGACGCGACTTGCGCGATCGATCTTCGAAACCGAATTGTATCTCGGCGTCCTCCTGCGTCGTCTTCTGCCGGACGTCTTCCGGACCGGCGTCGGTGGCCGCGGCGGTGGACTGCAGGCCACGCAGGACATCTGCCAATTAGCAACCCCAGGATCCTTGTTCGGGTGCGGGATCGCCGACAGTGGTATCACCTCGATCCTACCGTCCTCATTCATCGTGAAATTCCGACTAGAATGTCCTCTGGCGGCTGCAGGAACGGCCGAGGGTTTTCTATGGACCTGTTGTGCCTGCAACTGAAGCAGAAGAAAGTTGCTAGCTTCCCCGGGTGGCCTTGATCCGGCCTTGGTGTGCCGCACACAACGCTAGATCGCTCTGCCTTTTTTCTAGACATTTTACGTCTTAAGAATTCGAATTTTCCGTCGAATATTACAAATTACTCCACGATCGGGTAGAAATTCGAAATTTGGGCTCCATACAGACGTGAATTGGACTTTTAGGAAACACAAGTGACCACTTCTAAACTCCTCATTGCAATATTGAAGCGGCAGTTTGTCTAGATTTTGACCCTCGCATACACAACGCTAGATCGCACAAGGTTGCAAGGGTTCGGGAGGCGACAAATCATTGTTCGATAATGCGAAGATGGGGCTTCTCAAGGGTGAAAAGCGTTAGATGAAAGATAAATCTAGCGCGCTCTCTACCTGGCAGGTCCTACTTTTGCGTTGTCGAGCAACATTTTGCATCATTCGATCGCATGATGCCGGTCAGAGAGGAGATCAAGCGTGGCCGACAACGTAAACAATGGCGCTGCCGTAGCTTCGGCCACGCGCGCTCAGATCGCCTCTCTGACAGGCATCATGCGACCGGATAATGTAAAATGTTGCTCGACAACGCAAAAGTAGGGCCTGCCTGATAGCACTGACGCACCGATACTATATATGTCCCCTGGCTAGACCGGTGTTTCGGACATATATCGAGTAAAGATCTGTGTATCTAGAGGGTTATTGCTCAGATGATTTCTAGGATAAACATTACCTGTGCCTTCTCCAGCGGCCGCGTATTCGGTTCGTCCTCTTCGCTGGAACTCTCGCTTTCGATCAGGTCGGAGCTGAAATAACACTCCCCGGAGCCGTACTTCGTGAAGTAATGGACCACCGCGAATTGTATAATAGTGGCGAATATGAACGCGAACGAAAGGAAAACGAAGAAATCTAGGGCAGTGGGGTAAGGAACTTTCGGCAGATCGGTTCGTGCCTCCAATCCCAAAAATGTCATCGTCAACACGGTCGTTATTCCTTAAACAAACGCGGACAAGCTCTCTTTCATGTCGTTCTTCCAAACAGAGGTTCTATTTTGTCAGCTAGTTGTGTCAAAGGAGAAATCAGAAAGTGTTTCAACAACAGGCTCGAGCGAGATCTCTGACGTTGAACTTGAAAGTGTCACGTTCAATTGAAAATAGACATGGAAGCCTGAAAGAGGTATGGCGCTGTTCGACGGACCATTCTCGTCAAAGAACCAGACATATCTCTTGCACGAGTCGCATTCTATATTAATTGCTCTAAACGTGTTAGCGGAAAAGTACAGTAACGTCTCGATGTATACGTGAAAACTTCGTTACTCACAACTAGATCGAATACAGTGACTTCTCTATACATGTCGCCAAGGTCCGGACGATAAACGTCGCGGAATTATCCCCACTACCGCGAGGTGTACCCCGTGAGGTCGACACTCTACATTCTGGACGATGCATGACGCTGGCAAATACCGATCTGCTGACATATATCGAGTATTCACTGTATTCACTGTATTTTACGAGTTGTAAATCATTTGAACAAATAAATACGGCTAAGGTTGGCAAAGGTTTCTGACCTTGAACCTGACCACCTTGAATATCTCGTTTGCTGTTGAAAAACCTTTCTTGAAGGTCATCTATTTCTAGATATCAAGGTCAACAATGTTTTTTAATGGAACTATGTATTTTCTTTATCGCGATGTAATAGTAGGGGTGAAGACCTCTTCAATAACATACTATACAATGACCTTCCTGTGAACTTGGGTATGAAAAATCCAAAAAGCATCATAGGTAGTAGTCTAAGTCTATTACTAACACTAAGCGAGATATTCAAGGTGGTCAACTTAGCTAGGACATCTTGTATAATTCAAAAGAACGATAACTAGCATAAGTAGTGGGGATAAATTTCACGTCAAATATCGTGCACGTCTCTTTCACATGTACCGAGAGACTACTGTACCCGTAAAGCGACTCATGATGTAGATTTAGGCTACGTTACATTCTTAGGGTAGCACAGCAGAGATTCGGTGTAATGTCACTGATCTGAAATCGATGACAGACTTACCGAGCGACACGCGATCGGCGGTGGCTTCCCGGTTCAGCCAAAATGACACCCACGAGAGGACCACCAGCAGGACGCACGGTCCGTAGACTTGTATCAGGAAATTACCCATGTGCCTTTGCAAATGAAAGTATACCAGCAGCATCGAGTAGTCGGCTGGAACCAGATAATACCTGACGTTTATCCGAGATCTCTGACACATTTCTTTATCATCCAGACCGGGGCTTTCAAAGTCTGCGCGCTGCGGCATCCAAGGATGTCCCGAATTTACTATGAAACCTCGACTACGCTCTTAGCGTCGGGCTTATCTCGCGTTGACCCTTTGAGAAACTAGAGATAGCGACGTAGTCGTTTCGAATGTAGCATTGAGTATATCATCAGCGGAATGTTTATACGAATCCGCGATTCTTAGGACGATGAGACGATTAGGCGCGGAGTTCACTACACCCGAGAATGTTTACGAGAGGAGTAGCAAACCTGTTTCGCTCTTGTGGAATATTTATTTAACCAGAATCTAGTCTGTACCATT
>CM052138.1:15559360-15597122 GCA_028454255.1 Halictus ligatus | reverse complement strand
ATTCAAGGACATAATGGACCTACTACGATATATACCACTTTATGAAAATATAAGACGAATTACAACAGCAAAATTCGAGGACATAATGGACCTACTACGATATATATCACTTTATGAAAATATAAGACGAATTACAACAGCAAAATTCAAGGACATAATGGACCTACTACGATATATACCGCTTTATGAATATATAAGACGAATTACAACAGCAAAATTCAAGGACATAATGGACCTACTACGATATATACCACTTTATGAAAGTATAAGACGAATTACAACAGCAAAATTCAAGGACATAATGGACCTACTACGATATATACCACCGGAACATCATGATTTCTTCAAATCCCTTTCACAGGCACAAAATGTAGATGAGCAGTAAATTGTTTTGTAATTTATGTAGTTAAAAAATGTTTTGATTCGCATAAATTATGTTTTATGAAGTGCTGTAAAGATATATATAAAATAAACTGAGTATTATTTTTTTCGACTTGAAGCATCTTAAATTATGTTGAATGGACTTGCGCTCCTTCAAATTTTATAACGAATCTGGTTGTTAATTTTGAAGCGACCTAACTCCATTCTTGGTAAGAAAACGCATATTATTTCACTGAATAATTGCCATTATTTTAATAGGAACTATAAATCTAACTCCTTTAGATACACTTAAGCAGTGTGACTCATTAGTATTCTGTACGTATATTTTTAATTGCATTGAAACACAAACCCTTCAATACAATTTTGCAAGTGGAGAATTCTGATTATTAAAATTTAGATTTAGAAACCGGTGAAATAAAACGCGAAATAAACATTCCCTCGCACGAAGTCCGAGTCATTACTTTGGGCTGCACCTGGCATCGGTCCCAAGTGTTTGAGTTTTAATATTCTTAATGATATGCATGCTCGCGGAGAGTCTGCGCCGCCGGCGTGCGTTCGTATGCCAATCAATTTGATAATGTTTTTGCGGTACGCGATACTAGTCGCGCGGTCGATAAAAGGCACGAAATCATTCATTTTGTATCGGTAGGCGATGCACTCCGCTAACAAACTTTCCTTTAAGTAGGTCATCTCGAAAGTTTCGAGGATCGAGGGGCTCCGCTCGCAAAACTATTTATTTAATTTCCTCGAGGAATGTGTCCGTCGGCGCACGAGGTCGCGATCTCCCGCTTTTCGATATTTTCACGGAGGATTAACAAATTATTCCCGTTCGTGGAAACCATCTTTAATCAAACGGAAGTCGAATAGAATATTCGGAGAAATTATTTTTACCGAAAGTAAAAAGCTCTGAAATTATTTTGTACAAATTTTGCTAGTCTACACAAGGTTTCGAACATATTTACGAAAAAAAGCCTTTCTTTTGACATCTTTCTATTTCCGAGCTTTTCCAAATTCCTCTCTTTCACAACATTCTTCCCTTGTACGCAAAAATCTGAAACGCCAAAGCTTTGAAATTATTTATACACTTTGGTCGTCTACGGAAGGGTTGGAACATTATATTTGCTAAAAAGAAAGACTTTGTTTCATCAACGTTCTTCTATTTCTGAGTATTTTCAAAATCCTCTGTTCTTTTCTTATATCTGTACTACTTGGTCACAATTTTTTACGGGTTAATTTATAAATATTAGACTGAGAGAAATCGTGTCAGTTAGGAGTTCTGCAATACGTTTGGGATTATTCCGTAAAAGTCTTGTCACGTGGTCTATTTATGGTCAGTTATACGCGGGTAATACCGAAAAACACTCGTTACGTATCATAAAAAAACGTAACGGAGACAAGTTTGTAAACATTTTTCCGCGATAAACGCACAGACGGGTTCTCGGTCGAGCTGACGAAGTCAAAGTTTACAGCTAAAAGATGGTCGACCCATTTATGCACCGGCGCTGCTATATGGACGCCTATCTGCATGTGCGGAGCAGCCAAGGTCATTCCACGTGTGATCAGGAATGTGTTAAATCCATAAAAAGGCCTAATAAAATTCCACGCTTATCTTTTTATTACGGATGCAGAGTCGAGTACAGTGATTTCTCTATATATGTCGCCGAGGCCTGCATGATAAACAGGACCTGTGTTGTTGACATATATCGAGAATTAAATAACAGTAAATTAAAGAATTAAATGCTTGTAAATAATATTAAAATTAAAGAATTTATTATTTCTTGTTATAGCTTTCTTATAGGTAACTTTTTTCTTGCAACAGTAGTAGAATCAGGAATTAAATGGAAATATAATTTCTCTTTTAACAACTTCGACTAATCGAAAGTAGTGTAATTTGTTTAATTCTACTGATATCTACACAGTTTGATGATACCGTCGAACCGTCGGTGCGTAAAATTTTTAAGTAACGTTTGCTTTCCGTTTTCGAGTAATTTTGACCACGAAGAAGCGCACTTTATAAATGCACCTAAAAGCGTTTACTATGAACACAGCGTTCACCGGTATTTATTTAACACTAGATTTACGGGACCCGTCAAAACGACGGATTCCAATATTTCTAACTTGCGAATATCGAGATTGTAAAAACGCATCCACGAGCAATTATTTAACAAATTGATTTCTTTGGGTATCTATTATTTAAAATATGGCTACAAACTTCGATAGATACATTCACGTTATTGTTATAAAGTGATGCGAAATAGTCGTTTATAGTGCTCCGTAAATCTAGTCTTAATGGCGGCGTAGAGAGGGGCTTAATCGCACGGCCCTCTGTTCTAAGATTTCACCGAGAGGAAAAATACTTAACTATGTTGA
The DNA here is from genome assembly GCA_028454255.1 of Halictus ligatus. Lineage (NCBI taxonomy): Eukaryota > Metazoa > Arthropoda > Insecta > Hymenoptera > Halictidae > Halictus > Halictus ligatus. The sequence goes on along the minus strand of CM052138.1, from coordinate 15,594,371 downwards.
ATCTCTGCAAAGTAAGTAGAAGCCGGCTGGATCAATATTTGCGGAGGGCTGTAGTAGCAGCTAATAAAGTGCCGTGTAAATAGTGCGACGTGATCGACATTTAATAGTTACCAATCGGCCACGAGACCGTGCCGGGAGAGTTTCCACAGAAATTCGATTTTCACGATCGGACCGAGAGCGCTGGTGCGATTACTCGTTTCACGAATGCCCGCGAGGAAAGCCATAATGCCGGGGATCATTTTAAATTTTGAATCGATCGTTCTCTGCGACGCGATTGTACAAATAACCGAATTGACAACGTCGTAACAACGTTCGACACGAACGCTAATTTTGCAGTTCTACTCGCACGAGAACTAATACGATAACGCGATAAACAAATTGTTTAACGAACACTCGGTGTACGGTATCTTTTGCGGTGGTAAGTGTACAGTATTTTCAAACGATTCCTCGTACACTTACTATAGATTTACTACCACACAAAATGCATGCACACGGTCAGTTCTCGATACATGTTAACAACACGGGTTTTGACAAATTGACGCTTCAATATTGCAATGGGCAGCTTAAAAGTGGTCAATTGTGTTTCCCGAAAGTCCAATCTACGTCTGTATGGAGCCCAAAATGCGAATTTCTACTTTATCCCGGAGTAATTTGTAATATTCGGCAGAGAACTCGCTTTCCGAAGCAAGTGTGACGTCACAAGATGGCTGTCGCTGAGAGATTCTCTTAATTTCGAGAGATTTAGTGTTCGTATCGAAAAGAAGGCTTTATACAGACGTAGCAAAGCATGTACAAACACGGTGGTATGCATTTTTAATTGATTACTTACTGATTTAAGACGTAAAATCGTCTAGAAAAGGAGCAAAGTCAAGGCAAATGGCTGCCGGGCCCCTTAGGAGCCGCGACTCCGTGGACTCGCGGTAAGGTAGAGTGACCAGGTTACCGACGAAAACGCTTCTGTTTGCCGAGGCTGCAGCGAACGTGTTAAAATGGTTCGCCGTCTATTTTTCCGGCACGGGCAGGTCGAACGAGTGAATGCGAGTTTTTGAACTGGCAGGCGGCGTCCGACTTTCAAGAATCTGCGGCGAAGTGGCTCTCGAAACGGTTTCACTATTTCATTCAACGGCACAAAGAGTGTCCGTTCGATGGAGTAGGTGCTCCTGTCGCGGGAGGGTGGCGGAATACGACGGGGGGGGGGGGGGTTGGGCGAGTTCCTCGGGGTTGGCCGGGCGAAAGGTTCGACGATTCGGCCGTTTCGAATTGTCCGACAAGACAAATAGAAATACACGGCGAGCAGAGGCTCGAGCGATGTACGTTTCCCCTTTGTTAAGCCATTCCCTTTCTCTTGACCTAGTCTACTGGATCGGCTCCATTGTGCGCGCCAGAATTAACCCTTGAGCTCAAGGTGGCTCCTACACACGTGCACGCCGGGGTGCACCTCGCTCCGTGGTCTTGTTAAGAGTCACGTGTCCGACACGAATCGTTCTTCAAAAAGTGTATCCCGCCTGAGAACTACAGTCGGTCCCATAAGTATTCGTGCGCTCTTAAAAGTCGCGTAACTTTGTCAATAATAGACTACACTACTTGAATTCTTTTTGAGAAGTTAGTGACAATCGGATCTCTACATAACGCGAGAAAAATGTTTGATTAAAATTGACAGAGAAAGCACTAAAAGTCGTGTTTTGCAACTTTTTCATGAGTTATTCTAAACGTTTAATTCTATTTCTAATTGTTCGATGTAAGTCTACAGAAAAAAGTTGCGAAATACAACTTTTAGTATTTTCTCCGCACTTTCGACCAATTGCAATTTTTGTAACAAATTTTTGTCGCTTTATGTAGTGATCCGATTGTTCTAACTTCTCCAAAAAATTCGAGTAGTGTAGTCCAATATTGGCAAAGTTATGCGATTTTTAAGAGCGTACGGATACTTATGGGACCGACTGTATAGGCGAAACTTTTGGCTCGGCCGGAAAGTTCGCCACGATTTTTAAGGAAAACTCGAAGGCAGCACATTTAAATGTTCGATCAGCTACTTATTCAATTTATATAAGCGCCATTTTGTAACTCGAACATCCCAGAACTTCTCAGGGTTTTCAGCGAGATACTTTTCAATGTGATTGATTATGGACCAGCATTTGGGGTGGCTCGTCTCGCTCACCTCAGGAATCTTTTTCGCGGAACATTATTATAAATAATACATTTTTCATCACCCGTCACTATTTGCTTTACAGCGTCTACTCGATTTATGTCCAAAACGCGGGTCCAGCCACGGACAGGTATCGACCAGCGAAAGTAAAAGTTTGAGGATAGAATTTAAAAGATATAAAAATAATTGTTACATGACAATAAACTGTAAAAAACTTCAGCACGATTCAACTTCTTTTTGCCGAAAGACAGTACGGTTTCGTAACGCTGCGGAGCAGGAAATATTCTTTTGAAATTCTCGTTGATACGGAAAGGTAAAAGCTTTTTAGGAGACAATGAAAGTCAGCATAATGAGGTAGCACAGATTAATTCGGTCAGTTATTTAATTATTCATCCTCCAGCGATTATGAACTTTTCATTTTCCTCGCGAGCCGGTTGCTATAGGTATACAGAGACCATTACTTTGCATCGCGGTGACAATCAGGTGTCATGCTTCCGGTGAAATAGGTATGAATAATGTCTCCTTTCACGACCTCGTTTATGAAGAACCTGATGGGCATCGATTTGTAACCACGGATTACAAAAATTAATAAAAAACGTCTGATTATTTCTGATTATGTTCTCAGTATAACTACTTTCACTTTCGGTTTAAAACAGTAATGCTTAAACAATAGCATGCTGATAATTCGTATATAAAAATGGAGTACTCGATTTACAATCTTTTGTGAATTATAACTAGCAGATTGCGGATCTTTGTGCAAAACAGAAATTGTCGACTAACAGTGTCCAAGTAAAAATGTATTTCTTCTCCCAATAATTTTAGTTTGTTGGGAATAACATATTATTTACTTCTCAATTTATTAACTTTCGTCACAAGTGCATAAAACGCGCAGTCTAGTAATTGCACTTCACAGGTACATTTTATGAAAATTCTAACTATTTCGTTTCGAATAAATACGCTAACAAAAAAAAACTATTTGGCTAACTGTAAAGTAGTTCTATCGTTCTCTGGATTTGGCTGTTTTTTCTTCTGAAATTTTCACGAGCTGTAAGGTCCCCAGTCTAATTACAACTAATTGATTTCGTTTCAGCAGGGAGGCGGACAATTCCCGTGGCAATCTACGCGACGGAACACATTTTTTCAACGCTGTCCAAACATGGCGGACGCATGGGGAATGCATGACTCCCCGTTGAATCTCGGTTGCGGTGTTTTGCCAGCATGCGCGGGGCAAGGATGTTTAACATAAATGCAAGTCGAAGGAAGCCGTGGTCGCTCGGAAAGATTGCAAAGCGGAGGACTTGGGCAAGGTCGTAAATGTCACGAATATTCTGGAACTTATGGCCGGGCAAGCTTCGGCGGCCACTTTTCCCGCGAAGCCATTCTTCGCTTCTGATTTATGCTTCTCGCTCGACTCACTTCTCTCTCCCCGTTTCTATCGTCGCTTTTCGAACGCACTGTTCCAAAGTGCGAGGTCTCTCGCGTGGCTCTCAGCTTTTTAAACGTTCCGCACTCGAATCCCGAGGAACTTCCGGCGGGACGAGGGATCGAGGGGCAAAAATCCGCGAGGCTGTTTCCGAGTTCCAGTATGAATATTCAGTTTTCGAAACCGCGGCGGTGTTTTAGCCTGCTGGAAATTTCTCAACAAATCCCGGGGACTTGTTTCGATGAATTATTCACGTACCTGGAGCTGTAAAGAACTCTGCCGTCTTGATAGAGCCTCACGAATTTGTTCGGGCTGGTTATCGTGTGCAGATAGCTGTGCTTCCCGTTGTAGAAGTAGGTGTCCGGTTTCCAGATCCTCGCGAGCATCGATATACTAAGCGCGAGCGTCTCCTTGCCGCCTTGAAACGCCAGACGCCTGTCCACCCACGACTGACGGAAGTAGCAATCCATCGAGTAGGTCTGAAAAGGATATTTCACTTTTAATCCGGCCATTAAACCATTCTTCTTTCCAAATGTTTCTCTACGAAACCTTCACCGACACATTCGTGACATTTCTCTGAGTAAAATGACACCAAACACGACGCAATTTGGATCGTATTTACTCTTCTAATTTATGACGCGGTAGAACCTCTATTATCCGTACTAATCGTGGAAAGATTTAGCTACGGTGCTGGAACAAATGTTTATCGTACGATACATACTGCGTTGTACACAGGTCGTTTTACACATTAAACCATTCTTCTTTCCAAATGTTTCTCTACGAAACCTTTACCGACACATTCGTGACATTTCTCTGAGTAAAATGACACCAAACACGACGCAATTTGGATCGTATTTACTCTTCTAATTTATGACGCGGTAGAACCTCTATTATCCGTACTAATCGTGGAAAGATTTAGCTACAGTGCTGGAACAAATGTTTATCGTACGATTCATACTGCGTTGTATACAAGTCTTTTTACACTGTTTGTATGTGAAACACGTATGTATTTGCGTAATGGAGGATATCAAGATGGCATCGGTTCTGATAATGGAGGCTCCACGAATCGAACAAACAAATATGATCGAAATAGTGTCGTGTTTGGACTCATTTTAATCGGAAAGATCTAACGAATACGCCGGTAAAATTTTGATAAAGAGAATAACGAAAAGAAATAGTCAAAATAAGATTTTTCCGTCGTTCCGATTTCTATAAAATCGTCAACGATAACTGCGACTCGCATGAATACCGTTCCGCGGCCGTTACATTCTCTTAATGCCGCGGGAAAGCTCGCAAGAGATGAAATTTCCGCGAAGATAGTCTTCAGGGTCGAGCGAATGCAGCGAGCATGTGAGAATTGCCAGAAACGAAATGGAATTCGGAACGCGCCCGATAAGATCGTCCGACGAGAGTTTCGTTAGTCGTTGAATTTACGCGTCGGGTGTTTTTGCGAGGGCGAACAATGGCGAAACGGGGAAAATACACGGACCATATCGACTTCCGAGATCGGACCCATGCTGCGCACCATGATGTCGACCTCAACGGTGGCCGGCGGCCCGCCGAAGTCCGGCCTGACGCTGTTGTCGTAACCGCGAAGCAGATTGTCCAGCAGCTCGCTGATGTTGCTGTGATTGTTGCTCTGTGTCCGCTGTCTTGTCGAGGTTTTTGCCCCTGTGACTGCTCTGGAACATAAACAAGGTGGCGCATCTGTAACGCACCGAACACGCTCGAGAACTATCGCACAAAACAATAGCTTTCTTCGAACAATAGCTTTGCAAATAATAGCTAACAAATAGGTAACAATAGCTAACAAATAGCTTTATTAACTTTATTAACTTTGCACTCGAAGCACCATTTTAGTTCTAACACGAAACATTTCTTCCGATCCAGAATATTTCCCTTCTATATATATATATATTTTTGCATGATATACATACGAAAATGGTGCAATATACTCGTACAGTATTGAAATGTTTAGTGATTCATTGAATACAAACAAATTTGATAATGTACAAAATATTTTGAATAATGACACAGAAATTTTTAGTGGCGCCTTACAGTCGCCATTCGAGGACTAAAATATACTATTTTACATTAGTTTACAAAAGCAACAAGAATGTGCTGTTCCAATGTTTAGCCATGCTTTTATTTTAATAACATATACCCAAAGAAATGTTGAATAATTCAGCACTGATATATCTTTAGAATGTTAGTAGTTGTGAATTAAAAATATTAGAACCCTAGAATATTATATTTTTAAGGGTCCCGTAAAAACCCAGTGTTAAGAAGCACTAAAAGCGGCCATTTTGCAGTTAGTTTAGTTTACTCTCGGCATCGACGATCCTGAAAAGACTCGGGTTTTTAATTCCAGTCTAATTGGCTGCATGACACTTGAAATGATAATCTGATGGTTGATTCGAACGGCCGAATCATTTTTGAAACATTATTTCATTATCTGGATTTCGAATGAAAATGCTAAAAGTTGTTCCGCGCCGCTCTTCTATGTGGTCCTATATTGAACATTGAAAAAATACGTTTTGTAGGTCCGTACGAGTTCTATACGTTCGATTAATTATCACAGTATAATTGTCCGAATGTGTATTCTCAATTCGCGAGAAGAATTATTATTCGTTAGACTGATCCCTTTATGACAACAGCAAGATTGAATTTGCTCAGCTTTCGTACGATTTTTATCGTAACATTCCGAAGAAGAGATCTGTCAAAAAATTTCTCGTGAAAACGTTTTCATAGTTTCAGTAATCGCGAAAGAAGAAATGATCCAGCAGTCCACCATTTTAACTGGTTCTAACTGATTCTTTTAACTGATTCTAGCGTTAATAGTTCGAATCGCTGGTAACAATCGCTCGCCGTTATTTGTACGCGTCTTTCCGTCATATTGATTTTCCCGGTTCGCGGCAACGCGACATCAAGAGACGAAGGGAAGGTCAAACGCATCTCCAAAAATTGCTTCTCGCATAAATCTCAATGAGGCGTGCCCGGGTTGGTCGCGTCCTCCTCTTCGAATACTTCGAAGACAGCGAAGGTGACCCAGAAAATTTGAACAAATCGAACTTCAAAAATATTCTTCCGATTAGTTCCGTGTTCCGGTTATGCTATCCGAAACGCCTTATCGTCGAACGGAAATGTCACCGTGACCCAGTTGGTTTCTGTTCCAATCGTTCTGTTAATGAATAGCAACAAATTATTTTGGGTGAAACGTTCCTGGTATTCGGGCGCGCTTCCGCGTTTTTAATTGGCACTTGTAGATCACGAGGAATTGTTTAAGCCTGGTCCGATTTTGTCGCACGGAACACGGCCAGCTGCTGATCGTGATTCGGATACTCCTGGCCCGTGGTATGTCATACGCCTTCGATCCATTTGCACGGTGCCCTTGTGTGCTTGTGTAAACCCATCCAATGCACCGCGACAAGCTTTACTTCCATTCGGTGTGTCGTTTAGATGTCTGCGCTGTAACCGTAACGCAGCTATGCACACGTAACCGCCATTTCGTGTGTCGACTTGAAATGGTGACAGTGTTGTTACGACGCGTCGATCAGTAATCTTAGCAAAAAAAGGATATTTTGCCGGGAAACACCGGGATACATTGGAAATTAAGAAACACCCGAATAACATCAACAGAGATACAACCTTAGTCCAATATGGCGCACGCTCTTCCTAGTTTTTTTAACTGTTCGGCCGCCCAATTGATTGGACCCGAACAAAAGCAGACAAAACTGAATGATACCTGGCCGAGAAAGTCTCGAATCTCTATTTTTTCCTTGTTTTCAAAGTGATGTACATATTGAACAGGAATAAACACTGACGAGTTAAAGTTTTCTGCCCTTTAAATATTATTAACGATATTCCAAATATTATAAGTTTACCAATGTTTTTTCATTTTATTAAAGATTCTCGAGAATTCTCGACCCAGAGTATCATCATTCCAAACGATTATTTTAATATACACAAATCTTTAGATACAGTTCCCCGGACAAAATGATCTCACCTGCGTGCTATGTTTAATTTTTTGAAAATTGCTTAGTATCTCTGAATGTAATATCAAAATTGTCGCAATCTGAAGAGACGAAACATGTTAGTGAATAATAAATAGTAAATAAGGTTGACTTCGCTGGCTTTCTGAGCTAGCAGAAGAAGTATACAATATGTCTCTTCCAATAGTTTGCGAGTTGCCAAACGGTTAATAGTTTTGTCGAGTTTTGAAGTTAAACGTCGACTGACATTGCAAGCATTGATGAATTAAAAATGTCAAAATTTTTCACTCGCTAAGGGCTGATCCTTATACGTTTCTCGGTAATAAGTAATCTCGGTAAATATTTTCGACTTCAATTTCGATAAACAATTGTTTTGAACACGAGGGATATTCATTTTATATTTTATATCAATGCTCGAGGAGCATTCTTCCCCATCCGAGCGTTTCCCGAGTTAATCATGAATATTCATATCGGCGAATTATAAAACCGTGCAATTTATTCGAGCTGTACCAAACGCGAGTACTGAAACCTTTCTTTCGCGAATCACGTTTTATTCGCGGTGTGCAGACACATACATATTTCGCAACGAAACTTTCGTAAAATCGTAATTGCAGTCTGTCACGTTTGACGCGATTCGATAAGTATAAATTCCGATTTCGGGGAGACATTCCCATTCGAACTATTGGTCGTAGAATAAGGATCCAATTACTGTGGCGTTTCCAACAATATCCAATAGATATTAAATTTTCTTCATTTCTGTTAATATACAGGGTGCGGTGCAAATTAGTGACCCACGATTTTTCAGCCCGGATACTCGGACAGAAAAATGTGTCGTACCAAAGTTAATCAGTATTTACAAGAAATTGCAATATTTTAAATTAAGAAATCAATTTTTAACAAAAAATCAAGGTCGCTTCCTTCAACGTAACCGAGTATTTTTAACTTCATAATATTGTAGGCGACGTCGGAATGAATTCAACGACCTGCTATGACTTTCAGATGACCTTGAAGGATAATATCGCCATGAATCAACTGCCAGAATATTTGAAATATTTCGACGGTACGTAATAGCATTGCCTCGCATTTAGAAGTAAACAAATACTGTATAAACAGAATAATATCGAGTTATACGCATTTTGAAAATTTCTCCATGTTTAAAATGAGAAATTAAATCTTTCTTTATATCTTTCCACGTGTAATTGAATTGTTTATTTGGCTTGGAAAGCACCTTCTCGCTGTTTCGTAAATCTTCGACATATTCTCTGACTTTTCTTTATCTTCATCTTTTCTTTCTCCCTCTCCACCGTGTAAAAAAATTCTCTTTAATACGTTGTAAAAAGTTATTTGTTATAGCTGTTTATCAAGTTTTCGACTGTACCTGGAATTTTCAGTCCTTCCAAGAGAACAAACTTGTGCCGTCGAGCAGATTCTATTTCGTTCGACCGAATGCGCCCGCGAACAGGACAGCCCCGAAATGATTCGTACTTTTGCAAATCGAAGCGTGACCGAGCACTTTCGTTCGAATGTTAAAACACCCTTCCTTTCTCCATCTCTCTCTCTCTCATTGTTTTTCAGCAGCGGATTCGTCGGTGTTTTATTTATGTTTCACGGCACAAGTATGATGTGTACACGTGCTGGAGTGCACACTCGGGGCCGGCCTGGAAATTGGAACGGTAGAGAATTTCGACGGGGGAGCGAATATTGCGGTGCCGGATACTTTTTGTTTTTTTTTTGTTGTTCTCTTTTCCCCTTTTTTTTTTGTTCGTCTCGTAAAGGGAAATAAAGCGGTATTTTAATGACCGCTCCCCGTTCTTTTAGGTCACGATGAAAACAGCTGCTTGATCGGACACGTTGTCCGCCCGGTGCCTAGTCTATTTTCCGGGCGAGCCTATACCGTCGCGGCTTTTGTTTGCCGACAGCACCGGTGGCTTTCGATCTTCTCGATTCTTTTCCCCGTGTCCTTTTCATCGAGTGGACAGTCCGATAGTTTCTTCGGACGATACCAGACACGCGAGAGCGCTCGCGCCATCTTCCACGGACAAATGCTCGTGCCGCGACAATGCGCCGCTTATAAAGTCTCGCGCGGACTTGTACATTTCGACGAACATCGCGCCGAACAGCGACCGAAACGCAAAATCGACGTTAATTTAATTAATTCATTAATTCTGTGTTTCGGTTCGGCACGCCGTACAGTGGGAATTTTGGACAAAATCGGATTCAAAATCAAGGAACTTTCGGTAGGAATGAGGTAGAGCGATGAAATTTGTTTTAAATCAAAGCTGAAACTTTGTAGAATACGGGAAAAATAGGGAGATTGTGGTATACGAACGTTTTTTAACCTTGAGAAAATTCGTAGTACTAGAAGTTAAATGAAGACGAATTTTCATCGTAGGTCAAGGTGTACCTGATGTTTGGATGTGATTTATTTAACGCGTTGACTGCCATATCACCCATATGTGGATAATGAAATTATTTATCCAGGTTTTGGAATGAATTTTTACGTTAATATACTCATTGTACCAAATTAGATTAGGATATGTAAATTGCAACAAAGTTGGAGGATTACTCAATATCATACATTTAATTTTTTCAATCTTTCTTTCATTAGGTAACTTACTTTGATTTCATGGAATTTTTGATCAATGCTACAGTTCCATTTGCTCGGCATTCTGGATCACAGAAGTATGTAGACGGATACTCGAAATGTATTAATTAGAAAAGTCAAGATGTGAGGAAATTAAGTAAGGTCTGATCCACAGTACACTCAACAGAGTCGCGTGTCGATAAATACTCGGTCAATATTCGGTATAAATGTAAACCCTTAAGATTTAATGAACAAACTGAGAAAGTTAAATCCCAACTACCCCTTCATGCAAATATCTCAATTAGTACCTAACCCAAATATGCAAGTTCGTAAATGCATTGAGCACAGTAATAAAACTGTACGGAACGAAATGTTAATTACGCATAAATCATCCTGTACAAAGTCGTACAGACAGTCCCACAAGTATTCGTACGCTCTTAAAAATCGCATAACTTTGTCCACATATCGAACTATACTACTTGAATTTTTTTTTTAGAACAATCGGATCACTACATAAAGTGAACAAATATTTTTATAAAAATTGCAATTGGTCGAGAGTGCCGTGAAAATACTAAAAGTTGTATTCTGCAGCTTTTTTCTGTGGACTTACATTGAACAATTAGAAATAGAATTAAACATTTAGAACAACTCATGAAAAAGTTGCAAAACACAAGTGCTTTCTCTGTCAATTTTAATCAAACATTTTTCTCGTATTTTGCAGCTTTTTTCTGTGGACTTACATTGAAAACTTAGAAAGCTGTTTTCACCCTTCTTGGATGGCTGTTTTCACCCCTTCAAAGTGGATGGTTGCGGATAAAAAAAAACACGTGTCAAATATTTTTCAAAGAGCTACAAGCTCCCATAAGTTTCATCAAAATAATCGCATCTGAATCTGTTCAGTTGCGAGGGGGTAGCAGTTGTCCCTGCTCGGTGCAAGAAAATCGTAAACCTGGCGAGGAAAGGAAAACCGGTGAAATATTATTATCACGAGTGCTCCAATCCGTCGAAGCCTCATTAAAAAGTCAGCGTAACTCCCGAGGAGTCCTCCTCGAACTGATTAAGTTGTAGGTGCAGCTTGGCGCAGCTCTCGAGGACTGAAGTGCGAGGCCAAAGCGAATTCTCCGGCATCCGTTCGACGCGCCGCGCGACGGCGCGCCGGGGCAACCATAAACGCGCCCGTAGAATGCTCGACGGAGGAGGACAAACGTCCGAGCACAGATACCAACAGATACGTCGTCGGTCCGCTCCCCTCTCCTAGACGGTTTGATTCGGAACCTCTTGTCAGACAATTAACCCAATTCGATTCGGTTGCTGAATAACCCTCCCTTCTTTGCTGTTCTTGTCGTAATTGTTGATTCGCCCGCTGCTCCGCTCCGGCGGACTTAATTGAGAGCTTTAAAACGACAAAAACAATCGCGCCGGTAACTTGCTTTCGGCCATTTACATGAAAATGGAGAACCGCGACCGTGCGCGTTCTGTTTCTCGTAGCCCCGGACCGACAGAACTTGATTCTCGCGTTCTGCGATATCTCTGTCCGCTTCTTTTTTTTTTCCTCGCTATTTGCTAATCTCAAGAGCAACTTTTCTCCTCGGTGCAAGCGTTTAACCCTCGTACGATCCTCGGGAATATAGTTGCGTAAGAGATCTTAAGCGGGCCGGCAGCCATTTGCCCTTCACTGTCACGCCATGTTAAGCTGTGCCTTCTTTTCTAGACGTTTCACGTCCTAAATAAGTAAGTAATATAACAAATTTCTCCACGATAAGGTAGAAATTTGCAATTTGGGCTGTACTTGAAACTTTGTCAAACTTTTGCCATGAATTTACAAGGCCACTGTGTGCCGATTTTATTATTATTACTAGATAGCACTTGGACTTCAGACAAAACTCAAAAATTGAGTTTTATTCAAATGAAAAACCAGGAAACCCTCCTAGAATCCCTCCGCAATATGCGTGTATGAACAATGGTCAAGATCTTGACAAATTGATGTTTCAATATTGCAATGAGCAGTTCAAAAGTGGTCACTTGTGTTTCATAAAAGTCCAATCTACGTCTGTATGGAGCCCAAATTGCGAATTTCTACCTTATCCTGGAGTAATTTTTAATATTCGGTAGAAAATTCGAATTCTGAAGTAAGCAGGACGTCGCAAGATGGCTGCCGCTTCAATATTGCAATTAGCAGTTTAGAAATGGTCAATTGTGTTTCCTAAAAGTCCAATCTAAGTCTGTACTTGCGAATTTCTACCTTATCCTGGAGTAATTTGTAATATTCGGTAGAAAATTCGAATTCTGAAGTAAGTAGGACGTCGCAAGATGGCTGCCGCTTCAATATTGCAATTAGCAGTTTAGAAATGGTCACTTGTGTTTCCTAAAAGTCCAATTTACGTCTGTATGGAGCCCAAATTGCGAATTTCTACCTTATCCTGGAGTAATTTGCAATATTCGGTAGAAAATTCGAATTCTGAAGTAAGCAGGACGTCGCAAGATGGTTGCCGCTTCAATATTGCAATTAGCAGTTTAGAAATGGTCACTTGTGTTTCCTAAAAGTCCAATCTAAGTCTGTATTTGCGAATTTCTACCTTATCCTGGAGTAATTTGCAATATTCGGCAGAGAACTCTCTTTCTGAAGCAAGTATGACGTCACAAGATGGCTGCCGCTGAGAGTTTCTCCTAATTTCGAGAGATTTGATGTTCGTATCGAAAAAAGGCTCTATACAGACGTAGCAATACGTTGGTATGCATTTTTGATTGATCACTTACTTATTTAAGACGTGAAATGTCTAGAAGAAAAAGCTTTTTATGGCCCATCGATGGCAAATCGAAAGACATCGTCGCGGCTCTCGGTACGCAGCAAATTTCACGAGGCACTTTTACGAGAATCGAACGTGAAGAGACACCGCACAACATTTAATTCCAGCTTTAATGATGCGGTTCCGATAAATGATACTTAAATCGACGCAATTTATTAAAAATACACCCGATACTCCGAAAACCGTGAGAGCGAGCTGCGAATGAAGACCCAATTAAAAGTAATCTCATGGAAGATTAATTAACTCTTCCCGCTGAAAGAATAAATTAGTTTGTGTTTTATTCGCGAAATTTTAGGTTGATACGATCCGAGGGGAATATTTTCAATGTTGCCTGTTTTTGCGAGATAATTCTGTATCAACTCTCTCGAAACGGATCTCGCGGATCAGTTTTTTAATTAGCTATATTTATAGTTACACAAGCTTGCAGATTTCAACGCTAATGATCAAAACAGTCTTTTAGAAAATCGAAGACTAAGCATTGGAAGCAATTTCGTATGCAAATCGACAAGTTGTGTCGGCTAATATGTTTCCAATTTGTTTTCACGTGATGTACTGGGTGGCCGAGAAGTCACTAGACCATTTCAAATTCGTTCATACGAGTAGAAATGTGAATTTTTACAAAGTAAACGGGTCATTTCAATTTAAAACTGTCTATCTTTCTAAATAGAAAATTTGTTTCGATGTTCGCTTACAAGAGAGACGCGTAAGAAGTGATTAAATTGGCGAGGGCCAGTAGGACTCGATGCTTCATGATGTCCTGGGATTGATCCTCGCCTGAAACGTGTCCTGGCTCGTTCATCAATTCGCTTCGAACGCCCAAAGTTGCCACAATTATTGCATCTGAAACAGAGAATAAATGCGGACATGTAAATCTGAAATTGCTTTGTCTCCTAATTAACAAGCACACTTATTTTCAGAAACAAAGGAAGGAAAGAACCATGCTGCGGGGAGAGTACAAAGGTTACTGCGATAGCAAAATAATAAAGTTATTTAATTAAGTGCTGAAGCGGTTAGATAAACCCTTTCACATTAAAAATATTCGAGATTATATTTATGCTAGACCGATTAAACCGGAACGAATATAGAAATAACATTTTGTTGCTGAGACTAAGACTAAGTAAATAATATTTCCAGTACGTGTTGATCGAGCCTTAATATTTCTAATTAATTGTTTAACGTCGTACGGCGATTTAGCACGTAACCGCGCGGCGATGTACAGCTCCGATCGTCGTCTCTGTTATTTGGGGTGCAATGCGAGCGATGAAATTTCGTTCGGCCGGTCATCAATGATGATTTATATCGACGAGGAAAAATATAGGTCGAAATTCCACTCGAAATTTCGTGGCGTACGATGCGCAAGAACCGAGGGGAAAAAAAAAGCGAGTAGGAATACAGATCGAAAGTTCGTTAGCGGCCCAATGAATGATATGCTGATGGTCCGACGAGCTCTCAAGCGACAACCGGTAAAGTAAATGCGTGAACGGAATAAAACAACGCAACACGTTGCGCGTAACCGTAAAAATCGAGCTACGTGTTATCGCCACCGAGGAAAAATTTATATTCCGCGATTCGCCGAAAAATTCGCATCGTTTCCGCGTTCGATTAACACGGCTGTGACGTCGCTCGCAGTTGAAATTATCTCTCCGGAAAATTAATTTCTGCGGCGACAGATTGGACGTGTTGGCTCGTGGATTCTGCGATGTAAGAGACTCGAAAATATAATTAACCCGTTTTGCATCGTAATTAAATATGAAAAGGAAGTCTTCAGCATCGAACTTTTCTTTTTAAGACTACAGGTGAAAGAGCTACATATTTCAGCATTATAAGAAAGAATAAATTGAGCGTATATATACGCTCCGGTGACGTTGACTAGGAAAATCGAGCGCGTATATACGCGAATGATGCAAATCGGTTAACGGACCACAATTAAGTAGACCATAGTTAAGAGACTGGAGCCAGTTTCATTCTTTTCGGTCTCATCCTTCAAAATTTATTCCCGATTTTATAAAACAATTTCGAATATAAAATTCGAGGATTTGATCCGAGTAATTTAAATCTGAGTAATTTATCATCTGAGCCACGGTGATAATTGGAACACGACGCAATATTTTCAGGGCTAATGAAATAGTCATTGTTAACCCTTCGCACTCGGCGCTATTATCATTTCAAAACTAAATTTTTCTTCCGTCTTAGAATATTTTCATTTTATTCGTACGAAACTGATGCGACTTCCACGTAAAATATTTAAATGTTTAGTAATCTATTAGATACAAATTCTGCAATGTAACAAATACTTTGTAATACTTTTCGTAATTTCTTTGAAATAAAGCCACAATAATTTCTCGTGGTGCTTCAGGGTTAACACCTCGAAAGGTACCAAGTATTTACAATGACGCATATTTGTTGAAACGGAAGAACGAACTCCACAAGCGGCGAAAGTTTCGATTAAATCGTTGACCCGAAGCTCCTGCGATGTCCTTGCAAGTGAGCACTACTGGCAAATAGTTCGCAGCGACAGGGACGGCGTCGGCGCTTCAATTATGTGGTAGATCGGCGATAATTAATACTATTTTACGTGCGCGGTTCGACGGACGTGCGGGTACGGCGAACCGGCCGTCGCAGAAAGGAATCGAATTAGCGGACTAATTCGTTCGTGACGGGTGTTCCTTTGTGCGGGAAACCAGCGTTCCCGGCAAACTCGGTCCCGGTGTCGTTCAACGGGACACAAAACACCGCCATACTCTTGACTCTGCTTCGATCCTCTTCGCTCTACTATGTTCTGCTCCGCTCCTATTCGCTTTGATTTATTCTACTCCTCTTCGCACCGCTCTGCGTCTCTTCGCTCAGCTCAGCCGCTCCCTGCTCTGCTCAGCTTCGATCTGCTCTGATCTCATCTGTTCCTTTCTGATGTGATCTGCTCCTCTCTGATCTGCTCTGCTTCGCTCTGCTCTGCTCCTGTCCGCTCTTCTTCGCTTCGCTTTGCTCTGCTGTGCTCCGCTTCGGTTTGCTGTGCTGTGCTCCTCTTTGCGTTGATGTGCTGTGCTCCTCTTTGCTCTGCTCCTCTCTGCTGTGCTCTCCATTGCTCTGCTCCTGTCAGCTCTGCTTTGCTTCGCTTTGCTCTACTGTGCCGTGCTCCTCTCTGCTGTGCTCTGCTCCTCTCTGCTTTGCTCTGCTGTGCTCCTCTTTGCTCTGCTCTGCTGTGCTCCTCTCTCCTCTGGTGTGCTGTGCTCCTCTTTGCTGTGCTCCTGTTTGCTCTGCTCTGCTGTGCTCCTCTCTCATCTGGTGTGCTGTGCTCCTCATAGCTCTGCTCCTGTGCGCTCTTCTTCGCTTCGCTTTGCTCTGCTGTGCTCCTCGCTCCTCTGGTGTGCTATGCTCCTCTTTGCTGTGCTCCTCTCTGCTCTGCACTGCTGTGCTCCTCTCCCCTCTGGTGTGCTGTGCTCCTCTTTGCCGTGCTCCTCTTTGCTCTGCTCCTGTCTGTTCTGCTCTGCCGTACTCCTCTCTGCTTTGCTCTGCTCTGATCCGCTTCGCTCCGCTCCGCTCAACTCGGCGGACGGATGCCGCGAAACGAGCAGCCCGCAATTCCGTGAAACAACTCGGGCTTGCAAACACCTGGCCGCCCTCTGCCCGAGAAGCGGCGCTCTCATGCGAAACCTCGCCGCGAGAAACGTACCTCGGAGGATGCGTTTGACTTTCAATTTAATTTGCCGCGGTTCACGGGGCGATAATCAGGTCGCTTTCATCCGCGCCGCCAGGGCGTTCTTCGTTAAACGCAGCGGCGGCGGCGGCGGCGGGCGGTGACAGCCCTTCGAAAATTCTCTGCAGCGTCAAGCCATCCCCTATCATGCGATTCGCCAGGCAATCAGCATTCTCTCTCTCTCTCTCTATCTCTATCTCTCTCTTTCAATCCTGGTAAGTTGCCCCGAGGACCCGACCGTGCTCGAGATTGCCGGGAAAAGCGTTTTCGAAAAGGAGAGGCGCGGCTGATCCCGAACCGCCGAATCGCTCCAAGTTCCAGCAAAGCATCCGCCAGCCGGATTATCTCACGAGAGAAGTTCGCGAGCCCCGACACACACCCCCGATTCTCTTTTTAACTCCGCGGACGCGCGGGCAACCCGCTAAAAGGATCAGGCGGATCCTGTTAGGGCTGGTTTTTGCGCTCCCCTCGGTTTCCGCGCGTCTTCGAAACTAAGTGGCCCCGAACGTTCTTCGACGCTAACTTCCAGCCTGTGGCGGCCTTCGCGATTCCACAGGCCGGCGAATAACATCGCGGCAACGTCGAAACAACATTTCTTTAACAGACTGATACCTCACATTACATATTTTCAACTCCTTCGAGACGACGCGCGATCGTCGGCCATCTTGTCACCGTTGGCGGAACGTTGTGATTACGGATTTTACCACGTTCTAATAAATTTTTCAGACAGTTCTGCGCGAATGTATTTTGCGTATTCTCGACGCGTAACGCACATACGTGTGTCCCGAGCGAAACAGTCGTGTTTCGCTTGAAAAAAATCTGAAAATCGTTGGACGGAGCTCGGTCCGAAGCGTCGGGCCAACGACTAGCGAGAGCGATTTCTAGAACGGATCGGAATATGACCTACATTTTCCATATTTTGTTCAGTACGATGTTTCTGTTGCGTCCCGATCAATTCCCGTTCCCGCGGCTCGCTTTCCGACAACGTGACAAGCGCGACAAGCGTGATTAGGGTATTTTGAAAAGTTTGCTGCGCGTGCTGCGTAACGGCGGATCGTTGTTGACCGAAGAAACAGAATCGGAAGATCGCGTTCGCATGGGAGATTCGAGATAGGACGCTTTGTTCGTCGCCAGTGACCGGAGGAGGTCAATTTTATTTTGTAAGAAAATCGAAATTCGTGCAGGAGCTGTATAGATCGAAACGCAACGAAGTTAGAAATTTGACGCGTCGAGTCCGAGGAAAATAAAAGACGGTAGAGATACCAGGCAACGCGTTATACATTTTAATTTGTTCGCAGTTCCAGCGGGACAACATGTTTTGAGGAAATTTGTGGTTTTCGGGAATTATGGCTGTCGCGTGCCGCTCGTTTTAGAAAGCGCTTTTCCTGCATTTCGTAATGATCAACCGAGTGACACTTGGATTTACGGCTTACACGGATTTTCATCGAACTCGTCCGACATTTACAGGTAACCGATTTCATTTCTTTACGGTTCACATCGATGCTGCAAACTACAGACTTTCGAATAAGCCTAAACGAACCTTGAACGTATCCACGCGATGTACACAAAAATTCAAACCTTTTGCGACACGGTGGATAACCAAAATAGTAGCACACACAACGTTGAACTGCATACGTTGAATTTTTAAATGCAAGTTGCATCTACATTGAGATCATTTTTCCACGAATTATTTTGCAAATGCATATTTTCCAGCACCGTGGACAAACTATATTTTTCACACCGACGTGAACGTACGTAGATGGTGTAAAATTTGAAATTTTGTTAGCACAGTGTCTGTTCAGAATCTTAGAATGATAAATTCCGTAATTCGAATTTTTATCAGTTTTGTACGAATTATTAATGTTTCCGCTTAAATTAGAAAATGTGATTGAAAACTGTTTTCCGCGCTGTGGCCCCGACAACATTACGTCAACTGTAATTGTGCTGTCGGATTAAATACGATTTACGATGCGGTACAGATTAGGCGAACGAAATTGGATAATTCCAGTGATACCGACTACAAATTCAACATGGCTCATCCGTCGAATCCCCGGCTAATGAATCGTGTCGTTGACGCGGTGATACATCTCGGCGAGGGTAAAGGATCCACTGCTCGGGATGTCCTTGACTTTCTACGACATTCTTCGAAGAGTGCGCAGAGAAACCTGACAATGCAGGTAACATTTACCAACAATCCAACAATTGTTGGGCTCGTTTCTCTTTTGTCCGCCAATTTTTCGGAAGCGCGTTTCGAAGAGGAAACGACACCTTTTTCAAAATGTCTCACAGCCGAAATATACACCGTACAAAACATCACAAGTTTCGATCCAACCTTTCCGAATGCATCCTCCATTTTGTACAGTCTATTAACTATGAGAAACGAAGATTTCTTTGAGACGCTGTTTTCGATTTGTTTTTCAGCAGGAAAGAATTATTCGTCGCGCGAACTGCGTTTGTGGAATGTTCCAATTTTTTTTTCCAACTTTCCGGTTACAGTGCCAATTTTTGCTCCACGGATTTCCTTTCTTTTTTGGTTTTTATTGTACAGTTGTAACCTCCGATAAGAGGTTATTCTGCGGTCGGTGTTTTGCGTACATAATATCACAATGTTAACCTTCACGGATTTCGTTAACTGCGCGGCGCTTTACTCGCAAAAATCGATCGCTAATCTGCGAGGCTGTCGCTTCAAGGTTGCAGCCAGTTGTCGAAGTATTCCAAGTGTTCGAGGAACTCGTGGACGATCTAGTGATCGATGAGACGCAGCGGCGCGGCTGGCATTCTTGGCGCACGGCTTTTCGAACATTCTCTTTCTTGCGAACATGTTGATAGACGACACAGGCTGCCTGTTGTCTCTGGCAGAGAGTACCGGAGACAAACTTCGGTCAATCATAATTTTTTACTGCAACATTTTAACAAGAAACTAACGACTACGATTTTCCATTTCACCCAAGAAAACTCGCGTTATTTTAGTGTCTCTTCTTACTCAACATTATAATGCATCATTCGGTAAACATACAATTTACCAAATGTTCTGAAAATAAATGTTGCGGATAATATGAGTAATATTTCTGCGATTGGCAATGTTCTTTCACTGACGCGCCAACTCCATTTTATTGCCGCGCCATTTTATTACTTTTATCGGTCTGGTACGTAGTTTTAGATTAATCTTTCTTCTTCGGGGTGAAGGTCATTTGAAGGTCTCATTTGTTTGCAAGAAAACTGACGATCCTGAGATGTTCGAACAAGCAAGGCTTCTAGCACACTGACCACGTAATACTATTCAAATCACGCGTATAAAATATTTTTTGTTCTGTACGCTTACTGTCCCATGACATACATACATTCTTGCAAAACAGTCTTTTGATTACACAGAAACAAAAATCAATTAAACATCGTCTGTCGATTTTGTCGATAAAAATCCTAGAAAGGGCAATATATATACATATATACAATTTTGCTAAACATTCTTTTGATCACGTTACACAGGGATCTACTGTACCTACGCGTGAAAAAAAAAATCGCAGACTGTCGATTTCGTTGAAAAAAAATCGTGCAAAGGGCTTAGAAAATGGTACTCTGCAATGCACAATACCAACACAGTCTCCCGAAACAATCTTTGGGCCGTGTTACGTGTGCGAGGAAACAATTAACGCGCAACAGTCGGCAGATATTCCTTTGAACGAAAAAGTCCGGTAGAGGGCCTAAAAATGGCACTCCGATGTAGAATGGCCCGTTAACGTGTACCGTGGAGAGCCCGCGACGGAGAATTTTCACAGAGAGACCGTATTTCAGGTTCACCGAGCGTTGAAGCACGCTGTGAACGCCGGTCTTCTGCGGCACAGAAGCGGTCGTTACAAGGCGCTGTTCGCGTTGAATCCGGCGCCGGTTAAGCAGCCGGTGAATGAGACTAACGATGAAAAATCGGTCGCCGGATCGACCACTCTCGACGCGGAGCACCAGCCCTCCAGGAAGGTCAACCCGGATCGCAAAGAGAACACCAGGTATTCGCACGCTCGCCCTTCTCTGATTACGCGGCGACGCGTTCGGGAACTTTACACGCCACCCGGGACTGCGATCCAATTAATATCCCCAGCGATAATACGGTTACGCAAGTTTCTGTCCTCTTAAAACGATGTTAACTACCGGGGACGTGGTTAACATTGTCGGAGTTGGCAGTGCCCCGAAGAACCAGCCTAACGGGAGGCAGAGAGTCGGAGCATTCCGAAAAGACTGATATACGGGTGCTGAATAAACAATTAGACTTCCTTAGTTTTCGTTTTCCGCGAATCGAACTTCTACCGTTCTATTCGTCTCGTTTTTCTGATTGAAACGAGACCAAACACGATACAGTTACGATCAGGATTACTCGTGTAACAAGCGAAGTCGAGAATTCGTGTACCTCTACCGTAAATGTCGAGTCCGAAGCTTGAATCGCTTGTCGCAGAAGTGGGCCGTAATTGTACCGTGTTTGGTGTCGTTTTAATCAGAAAAATGGGAGGAATGCGACGGTGAAAGTATCATCGGTGAGAACCGAAAAATAAGAAATGTTGATTTTTTCGTATTGAAAGGACACATGTAGTTCCTCGTTCAGGAATTAGTCGCCGTGGAATTAGTTGAAACAATTATTTCTCGTGCATCCTACGAAAGATGTTTCGGTTAACGGTACAAATTCGCACGGAATAAATATTTCCAAATATTCCGGTAGGTGCAACTGAGAAACGAAATAAATCTTGAAATACCGTTGGCTTAAACGAAGGTATTTCGAGGACTCTTTCCGGTGCTTTGTGCTCGGCCGAAACGTGCCCGCCTCGGGCATCGTGCGGGCACAGACGGATTAAATAGAATGAAAGGGTCTCACTTCGCACCGTCATGAACTTGTTTAGAGCGAAACGTAAGAAACCACGCCACGGGAGGAAGCAGAAACGCAGCCGTAGCCGTAGCCGTCCGAAAAGACGAAGACACCGGAGCGAATCCAGCAATAGCCCGTCGGAGGACACCGGACCGGTACGAAAGTACAAGCACAAAGACAATAGGCAAAGACAACGGACACCGCGACGCAGGATCTCCGATAGCAACGCGAAAGCTGATATCGGTTGCTCGTCTCCGAGTCGCGGAAGAGGCAAGACGAAGGCGAAGGACCTCGACTACTCTTCCGATCAGTCGGGCAGTGATTACGACGATAGGAAAACCAAAGGTAACTACAGCAAATGAAACAACCTTTAACGCTAGACTTACGGGACCCGTCAAAATGACGGAGTAATCAATTAAAAATGCATACCACCGTGTTTGTACACGTCTTTGCTACGTCTGTCCGGTGCCTTTTATCCGATACGAACACTAAATCTCTCGAAATTAAGAGGATCTGCTGGCCCCCCTTAATTTGCTCTATTTTTTCTGTTCTGCGCAATCAAAAATTACGAAAAAATTCGTGAACATTCTGCCAAATAGCACGCATGACCGTGAATTTTTTCGAAATTTTTGACCGCGATATCGATTTCTAAGAAATTCCGGAAACTTAAGGGGGCTGGCATGGTTTGAAATCCATGTACGCATGCAAGGGTCAAAATTTTGACAAATTGACGCTTCAATATCGCAACGAGCCGTTTAAAAGTGGTCACTTGTGTTTCCTAAAAGTCCACTCCACATCTGTATGGAGCCCAAATTGCAAATTTCTACCTCATCGTAGAGTAATTTGTAATATTCGTCAGAGAACTCGCTTTCTGAGGCAAGTATGACGTCAGAAGATGGCTGCCGCAGAGAGATTCTCTTAATTTCGAGAGATTTAGTGTTCGTATCGAAGAAAAACTCTATACAGACGTAGCAAAGACATGTACAAACACGGTGGTATGCATTTTCAATTGATTATTTACTTATTTAAGACGTAAAATGTCTAGAAAAAAAGGCCAAATGCCTGCCTTAACGAATTACTTAACTACGTTTCTTTGTGCTTCCATATGATATCGGAAGATGTCAGAAGCGTTAATACTACTTTACCGACCGGTAGCCTACCGATCGGCTTTTTGTCCCCGACGCTTACCGACCGGTAGCCCATTAATTTATTAGTTTATTAAATCAGCCGACGGAATGTGGTTACCCCGTTTTCGTGTCTGGCGTTTGTACACCTTCGGCGTCAGACCTGCCTAACACAATCTGCGTCATTATCTGTGTATTTATGGTCGAGTGATCGGTAAGAACTGTGCAGGATGTTCAACCGGTCGGTAAAACGTTCATACAAAATAATTCAGTTTGTTCTCGCTCTGTCGTGACACGCGGCAGGAATATTTCTTAATAGAATCATGTGAGCCACGAACCAATAAGCCATGTTTCCGCAGCGAAGAGAAACGGCCCGTCACGACAAGAATGCAAGTCCAGCGAAAGCGGAAAGGTGAGCAGAAGATCGTGTTCGCGGAATCGAAGTCCGCAACGACAAAAGTCGCAACAGCTGCAGCCCAACCGATCTCACGAGGACGTGAAACGCAGCAAAACAAGCGCCGAAGGTCACCGGGTCGTCGATCAAAACGATTTGCCCGAGCAGGACATGGAGAATGCGCATGCGCCCGACAACAGCGCGAGCGGCAGCACATTGTAAAATTTGTCGTCCCTACGAAAACGCAGATCGTCAATTGAAATCCTTCGTGTCGCGAACGCTGTGTATGAAATACTGTAATACGTGGATCGTTTTTAGGTTCTTCTATAACAATTATACCATTACTGAATACAGTATACTGTTGTCCTTTCTTCAGCTGTTGCAGGTAGAGATGTCTTCTCACATCTCTCAGGAGGTCTCCTAAATGCTACAATTTTTGGACATTGCATGCGGCTTCATTGCTGCACCGAATGACACACTTATATTGTCACATGCTCGTATTAGCGTGGCATTCGACCTCGTAACGAGGTTGGCTCAGCGTTGGGACAACTTTTTCGAAAAGACGCTGCTCAAAAGCGACAGCAGTAAGAATCGTGAAGGTCCGTGAAAGCCCGGAATCTCGGGGAAATTTCTTTTTTCAGTGTTGAATGAAATTTCACACAGAGTAGCGCGAGCATCCCGAGAAACTAAATGAAATTTACCGACGTCCGCGTGCGGCAGAAATTGTGATGCTCTCTTGGAAAACCTTCGTCGAATGATATTTGCTCTCGAAACGTAAAACGGGTTCTAATATTTTTAATTTGAAATGATCACGGTTCTAAGGACGCATACATGAGAAATTATCTAGCAATTTCTTCGACTATGTACTATTTTAAAGGTATTGCTAAAAATGTGGGTAGCACGTTCTTGTTATTTTTAGAATGCAAAATAGCAATGCAAAATAGTCGCTTTTGGTGCTCGGTAAACCTATATAGCGTTAAGAAGAAATGAGAAGACGAAGAATACGCATCGTCTTCAAGAATGCATCTGCTATGGCGTAAAATAAGCAGTGGTGACAATGTCGCGAGCTCATCCCACCGCGTTAGGTGTTATGGAGGGCATAAAAATTGTCTGAGAAGCCGATGTGATGCACGGCTGCGAAGAGGAAGTTTCCGGCAGCGGTGGAAACGCCATTGGCTAAACCGATAAACAGCGGAAAGCTTTAGCCGATGCGACCACGTTGAAAAATATTTTGCTTCGAGGCTTCCGGCGGGCCCGAGTTAGAAAAATTCTCGCGGAGAACGGTTTCCCGCGATCGAAAAAAGAAAAACCGTTGTCGCGCCCGCCGGAAACGAACTTCCATTTTCCGTACAGACCTATCTGGCGACACACGCGCGTATATTACCGCGCGACCCCCTTTGTGCTCTTCATCCAGCTATTTTTTATTGATCATCTCGGTAAGATTCGTCGGGAGACTCATCGATTCTGCGTTACGCTCGTCTCAGACGTGTCGCGACCGCGAGTGAATGCATTTCCTTCATGCTGCACGTGTTTCCTATCTTCTTACACCCTTATCGTTCGCCTGGCACACGTGTGCAGAGCTTGTTCCTCGAGCACCAGACACGTAAGGTTCTTTTTTCTGAATACGTTTAAAATAGAACAGAAATTCGGTACAAAACAGGTTCCGCAATAAAAATTGACAAACTCTCCTCCGGCGAGTATGTCACACTTTTTTTCGGAGACCTGTGGTAGAAAGCCGAGGATTATTGAGATTGTGAAGATCCATCTCTACGTGGAATTAATCAACAAACTTATTTCCTTAGGTGTATATTATTTAAAAAATGGCTGAAAAGTTGGATGGGCACATTCCTCTTGTTTTTATGAAGGAATGCAAAATACTCACTTTTAATGATTTGTAAACCTAGTGTTAATAAGTTCATCAACGACAACGACCGTTGTAATGAAAGGAAGCGTTATATGTAACATAACCTAAGATTTCTAGTGATTGAAAATAAGGTCGAAGCACGATCCTTTGAATTATAGAAGCAGAGAAAAAGCAGACGCTAGCTCCTAATGGTATTAAAAATATTGAATACAGAGGAAAATTTTTAATATACCATTACTTGTTTCAAAGAGACGCTGCCATCAAAAGTTGTCGTCACACTTTGCGCCGTAAATGATTTCATTAGTTCTTGTCACAAAAATCTATTTCTTGCAAAATCCTGACATCGTAGACAAATTTTGTGACCAGATTTGAAATCAGCGTGAAAAAATCTATGGGAAATGATGTACAGCATGTTAAGAAAAAATTTTTCCGCTCGTGGTATTGGAAAAACCACAATTTTCTTGATATCGTGCAAGTTTAACGAATTTTCTCAAGGTAAAAAACCATCGTAAAATAATCTCCTTATTTTTTCCATATTCTACAAAGTTTCAGCTTTAATTTCAAACAAATTTCATCGCTCTACCTCATTTCTATCGAAAGTTCTTTGATTTCGAATCCGACTCAAATCAGCCAGGCGCCGTATGGGCGCCACTCGAGTTGACACTTCAAATATGGCGGGCGCCGTATCCAGATATAAGGATTTTAGGCATTCTACCTTGTTCGACGATGATCCCCGAAATTTTCTAGAACGCAGAAATCCTATTATCTCGAGGGTCTCGCGAAGGTAAAGAGGTTTGGAATGCGCGCGATGGTTTCGCGAATCGTGTTTATCACCGAGTTTTCTAACGATCGGCCCAATTTTTCCGCGAGCAGGTAAAAAGAACTTTCCGGAAACTCGCGGAGGCAGTTCTGCCGACCTGCGATTACTCACCAGAAAAATTTCCTGGGCCGTGCTAATATCGCGAACTCTGAAATACCGAAGCCATTGTTCGGCTCCGGGAATAAAAAACGACGACGCGACGGCGGCGCAAGTGTCGGTAAAATTGCTTCGCGATAATCCCGCCTCGAACCAGCGTAATTTTTCCGCAGCGTTGAGTCGCGTACACCGAGAAAGAAAAGCTGGAGAACGAAGAGCTATTGCAACCCGGCAGACCATTCAGGGCCGTTGCAAATGATAAGGATATCGTCCGAACGACCTCCGCGCGCCTATCCGGACTTCCTTTATTTGTTGATCAACAACCGCCGGCTTCCTCGTTCCTCTTCCTCTCTTTCTTTCTTTCCGAGTTACCTGTCCCGCGACCTCCAGAGCTTCCCGGCTTTTTACGTTCCCTCCTCCGAATCCCTCGTTTTTCCTTTTCGTTCTCGTGTTTCCTGCCGCCTGCGACTCTTCGGTTAAACATCCTTCGAAGTAGCACATTCACCAACCCCTTTCAAAGTTCCGAGGAGGAAAATTAGATCGTGTGTGCGTCGACGCTCGCCAACCTGCACCACTTTTTCTCCATTTTCCTCGCTATTTCCACTTCCACATTCAATCTAATTCATTCGCCGGGGAAAACGTTTCGTACTGCGAAAGAGCGATCAAAAAATGAGCGATTTTTTCGCCCCTTCCCGCTTCCTCGAACTTAGCTTATGAACTCACAAGGAGACATATTCAAGTGCGACAATCCGATTTTGATGAAACTTATGGGAGCTGCAAAAAAAATCAAATTTTTAATATATTGTTTAAACAAAAAACTTTTGTTAAAATTTTCTTGCGCGAGTACATTTCCCATTGAGAAACACACAATTTAAAAAAAAATTAAAATTTTTTCGACCTCTGGTTTCCGAGATATCTCAAAAAATATGGTTTTGACCCTCAACTTTGAGGGCTGTTTTCACCCCTTCAAAGTGGATGTCTGCCGATAAAAAAAAACACGTGTCAAATATTATTCAAAGAACTATAAGCTCCCATAAGTTTCATCAAAATCGGATTGTCGCACTTGAATATGTTCCCTTGTCAGTTTATGTCCAGACACGAATCACTGAAAATTTTGATTCCTTTCCATTTTATTTATTTTATCTATCAGCTTGCACGTTTCCTTGACCTAAAACAACGAATTTAAATAAGAATTTGCAAATTTATAACCACCGATATTTTTATTTCTACATCGACTAGTTTCTCAACAATTTTGAAGACGAATCAAAAAATGTTGAATTTAAGTATACTAAACATTGTATATTACTCGGATTTATATATGATGTAAATATTTGCGAACATTCCCAGCTTGATTATTGGTTTCGGTGTCATCTATAATTAAGTCCCGTTTCATTCTAGTAACAGAATATACACCAGATATCGTTAATATATATTTATTTAAGCCAGTAACGTTATTTGGTTTTGTGATGACAGCACACGTCCAAAAACTCGAGTGCTCAATTATCTGAGGTACACATTCGATGCAGAAATTACTCATACATTATATAGGAAAATGGTTTGGAAGTATAAAATCAGAGTAGAGTACTTAACCTTGAATTAGACTCGCGATGAAGATTCTGAACAGAGTCTAATCAATATATGTGTGTTATTGATGTCCCTAAAATCGAAATAAAGTTCTATTTTCTTGTGGTCGACACATGTCCAAAACACGGGTCTATCCAGGGACATATATCTGCCAGGAGATACTATTGGGTTGGCAACTAAGTAATTGCGGATTTCACTCATAGATGGCTTCAGTTGAAATGCGCAATTACTTAGTTGCCAACTCAATATTTTTTGATCCACGCCAAACGTAGAAAACAATAGTTCTGTGACTTTTATCGGCTAGACGTTTGGGACATATACAGTGAACATTGTATATAGCCTTTGGAGAATCATAAATCTAAACTTTCTTTTGTCTCTATGAAATTCCGAACGATTCCAAAAATTGCACGTACATATTTGAAATATTTTGAAACCGGTGACGCGGCTTCCCTTATTTTACGAAATCTCTGGCACGGCGTGCTCAAAAAAAAAAAAAGAAAAAACGACCGGACGCCGGCAGATCTGTATTACGATACTGCTCCACGCACGGCGATACTAAATAACAGGGTGGGAGCACTTTCGGCTCATTGTGTTGCGTGTAAAAGCTGCGCGAAAACATCGGCGATCAGTTTCAAATCGGGGGAAAAAAAGCATCGGCGATATCGTAAAGCGCAGAGACTTTCTATAAATCCTCGGTATCGAGGCTTTCGCGCGATCAGATTTATCGCGGCTGTTAAACTGATAGCTGCGGTCACGTTGCTATCAAACAGTTTGCGTTCGTACAACGCCTCTTCGCCACTGTTACTCGCGGTTACCGCCTCGTTAAATTCATTCGCGCTAATTAAACGCTGCCCTGTCGCGTAACTTGTTATTCCAACAAACTGCCGATCAAAAAATGTCGCTTTCACGTTTCTTAAAATTTTCCACCCACGACATATAACAGTATTTTTATATTATTCTGACTCTAAGTAATAAACACCGTATTCTCGTTATTTTTGTAAAATCGCGTAAAATGCTCGTTTTTAGCGCTCCGTGAATTTTCAAAACGCCGGGAATCGGGCGTCGAAGGATTCTCGGAAGGATTAACAACGAAAAGGTAATCTTTTTTAATTGGAATAACTGCGGAATAGAAGTTTCCGGTAATTCCATCGGTAAGAGATGGATCATAAGGGCTAGGACAACATTTCCCGGGGCGAATTGATGACTCGAGCGAAGAGTACTTCCGCCGGAGGCCCCCGAGATCCTGGAATTAAATATGAAGTCGCTGGAGGGGCTGCTAAGTGGCCAATAAAAATCTCGTTACGAATAGAGAGCCGAATTTATGCCACGTCGTCTCTCCGAAAAAAGAAAAATAACGTTCCCTCCATGCTTTTCGTTAGGCGCGACGGAAGCGTTCGTGGCGGCGTGTATAATTCGCCGGAGAAAAGAGAGCCGGGGTGGCTTTATCCCATTCAAAATTAAGAATCCACGTAGACGCCTCTCGAGGAACGGTGGCCGTCGTCGAGTTAAAGTTTAAACGTCCCCGTTGAAACCGAGACGTCCTCGCCACCCATTCATTTTTCACCTGTTCTCGGCTAAACAAGATTAAATTGAATGCGGCGCAACACTTTTTTTCCTCCCCGGTGTCAATCCCCTCTCCCCGTTAGTCCATTAAAGGAGTTTCGCAACGTGCGTACTCTCGTTCGTTTCAGCTCCTTTCAGCCGACTATTAATCAACCGAATCAACGCGAAATGGTACTTTTTAATTTGACAATTTCGCAGAAGCCGTCACTGATTGGAAGCGGCATAGGCGCCAGATGAATACTAGAAATACAGTCTCAATTAACACGGGAAGAGTGCAATTGTTATCCCATTTGAATGTAGAAAATTAGGCTACACTCGCTGCTAACCTGTTTGTGCGCCAGGCTCGGTCAATTTCGTAGACTTACAGTGGAACGATGACTTTGCAAAGAATTTTTGCGACTTCGTGACCCGAGGATTGCAAGGGCGCGCTAAATAAGACGAATAAGTGATTGATAAACGAGGGCATAAGTGAGGAACGATCGAAGGAAAATGCGTGCCCGGTACAGTTGCAATGGCGCCGCAACGAAACGAGCATTACCCGCGGAAAGATTCAGCAAGATGGGCTCCGTTGCACGCGGTTGCGCTCAACTTCGTTCCCTTTAATTTCGCAGACCGAGACAACATTTCAGGTGGGTCAACGAGAAACTGCATTGCACGCTCGTGAACACAAGACGCGTCGTTTGGCAACAACGATCCTCCAGAAAACGAAATCTACAAGATCTCCCTCTCTCCCCCCCCCCCCCCTCTCTCCCCGGGAAAATGTCGCGGGTAAATAATGACACCGACTTCCTTCGCGCTTTTAAAAGGAGACCACCAGTTTATCGCGATGCTAGGAGTGGCTTTTGTGTTCTCGCAATACCCCGTGTTGTCACGCGGCTTGCACACGGTCACCTCTGGATCGTGCGTGTTGCTAGGACGCCGACTTTTAGCTCTCTGACAATTATGTTTTGCGTCGAAAAGGATAAGCATTTTTCTAACTGACACCTCGCCTTAAAACGACAGCCCAGAGGCAGGGTTTATCGACGATTTAGATTTTTTGATATTTTCCCTGGCCACCTGAAAATCCTAGGGGACAATAATTCCATGAAAACGGAACGTTCTCTAATCAATTGCAAAATATTCCCCGGAGCCAGTACGGCCTACTGATGTCAGTCATTATTTTTAACTTCTCGTCCTATACTGACACAATTAATACCAACCTAACTGCTCTAGTGCGCGCAAGTGTGAATTGGACTGATTGCCGCGCGGGTCCGAGGACCGGCGTGAATGGGCCTGCTTGTCGGTAGAAGAGTTGTGCACGATATTATACAGGGTGTCTCGGGTTTTAATGGACAACAAACTTGGGGAGCATATCCTACAAGTGGAAATAAGAGAACAATGTCATTTGAAGTTTGCTCGGAAACGGTTTATTACAAAGTTACAAGCGAATAAACTTATCTGAGTATACTTGCTTATTTGAGACGTAAAATGTCTAGAAAAAACGGCACAGCGTAACATAGCGTGACAGTCAAGGCCAAACGCCTGCCGGCCCCCCTCAGTGGGCTTTCAAAATAAATTTCGAGGTTATGAGAGCCAGAGTAACCCAACTGCTCAACAATATTTTACAGTATTAACCCATTAACGCCCAAGAATTTTTTCTTAATTTTTAGCAAACGAAAACATCTAGTGAAGTCCAACTAATCCGAGCACAGAGTACGGAGAAAGAGTCTCCGAGAAAAAGAGTTTCGTTGTAGCCCGAGAGCCGAGGGCCACGCCGATGTACGCGCGGAATGTAACTCGCGGATGTTTATTTCGTCTCGATTCCGGGAACTTTGTCCATTAGAAGAAATTCATCGCGGCGAGAATCTTACAAGGCGGGAACGGTGTTTCCGATGTCGTTCGATTGAACTGCATGGAAACTGAAAGTTCGCCGAGCAACGTCGCGACGCGTCGTCGCGAGCGAAGAGTGCGCTTTAAAACCGATCGCCGAAGGGGCCGACCTAATTCTTGACAATACAGAAAGATCCCTCAATGGGGAATACAACTTTTATAATAAAACTTCCTAATTACCGGTGTAGCTCACGCCTTCGTTTCGTTCGGCCGAACGCGGCCGGTTCGTAACAGACACTAAAGTCACAATAAAAAATGAACTTATGATCAATGGTGAAGCGAGTATACGCAAGATCTGCGGTCTAATTATATACAACTGTACGAAAGAACGGTCTTGATCGATGGATTTCATTCTTCTTTACAGGACGCCCATCGAAGCTTCGATCCCCAACTCGAAGCGTTTAAAATATCAATTAATTATTACAAATTACGGACAGCGGAATTACGGAATGCGATTCAATTATAATAATCCCGATTAATTTGTTCTGCTACGAAGTACGAAGAGTTATGAAACCACGCCGTTACAGCGCGCTGTGAATTAATAAAATATTTTACATGTCCTCCGGCCATTTTTTTTTTTACCACGGCGACGATGTGTAACGGGAGAAGATGCCGCGAATTTATTTCTCCCTGGCGAATTACTGTCACCGCATCGAAGGACGATAAGTCTCCATGGGAATTCCTCGGTAGCACCTAAGTGGCACTCTTTTTCGCATAACGAAACGTCTTTACCCCTGACACAATAAATCACCGCCAGTTTACAACGAACTAAACAGCTCTCTCTCTCTCTCTCTCTCTCTCTCTCTCTTCCTTCTCCGAGGCTCGCATCGCCGGCATCAATATTTCATCAGCGTGTCGCCAATGAGTACACCCCTACACCTAACAACTTTTTTCGCCATTTTTTCACGGCCACAAATACGCATTTAACACTAGGTTTACCGACCACTGAAAATTACTATTTTACATTTCCTTGTAAAAATAACATGGATATATCTATCAAAATCTGTAGCCATTTTTCGAATAATATATACCCAGAGAAATCAATTTGTTAAATAACTCCTCGTCCATGTTTGCAATTTCAATATTCGTGAATGAAAAATATTAGAATCCGTCATTTTGACGTGAATCTAGTGTTAAGTAAAGACATATACAGTAACGAGCAAAACTGAGTCTACACTATTTGAAGCAACATAACTTATTGAAAATTAGATCAAATGACCTGAATGTTATTGGGAAGTTAGAAGGATTAGTTTAGTAGACGAGGTGTAAAAAATTTTTGAAAAAAGTTTGAATTGGTCGGAATCGCAAAAGAAATAGTAAAAGTTTTTTAAACTTTTTTATCTGAGCCTGTATTGAAAATTAAAAAAATGTGTTTGATTCGCTTGAATAAATTATATCCATGTTGAAAATTTCATCGATATTGGTGAATTGGTTTACGAGTTATGAACGTTTAAAAGTGCGATTTTAAATCGAAAATCGTGAAAAATGACAATTTTTCCACTTTTAAGCATTCATAACTCGTAAACGAATTAACCAATATTGGTGAAATTTTCAGCATGGATATAATTTATTCGAGCGAATCAAATACATTCTTTAAATTTTCAATACAGGCTCAGATAAAAAAGCCGAAAAAACCGACTTTTACTATTTCTTTTGCGATTCCGATCAATGCAAGTTATTTTCAAAAATTTTTCACACCTCGTGTAATAAACTAATCCTTCTAACTTCTGAATAACATTCAAGTCATTTGATCTAATTTGTAAAAAGTTGTATTGTTTAAAATAGTGTAGTAAATAAGAATATATCAGAATATGTGGTAAAAGAATTTCGGACAAATTAATTGAATGTTTGGGCTGGAGTTGTAGAATTGTGGGATTGTGAGATCGGTTTTGAGGTTAAGCAACGTTGTTTTGGGACTCGTCGGAAGATGGGTGACCGCCTAGAGAAAAACGAATTGAATGTTGAATGAACGAAAAATGATTTGACTTTCATTTCTGCGGTCTACGTTTTGTAAATATGTAGAACCTATCGAAGAGTTCCATATGCCTCTCTTGGTCGCTGCATTAGACATTTCGATGAAGTAATTAATATTTCACGTATGTAGAAGTTATCAGAATTCTGAGCACAGAATATGTATGTTACGTATGTTACGACTGAGACTCCGTTTCAGTAAATACAAACAATTTAAAGAGACATCTACTCGGGCCGCACGAGTTTCTTGAGTATGAAGTTTTGATACTCCATTCAAGATGGCGGAGTAAGCGTTCAAGCTATTCAGGCGACTTCAACCGGCACTTTCACCATTTTCGAGATGAAGTATACCAGGCAGCAGTCAGATTTGTATACTTGTTGCGAACCGAGGCTTTCTCTGGTATAGAAGCATACTAAATGATCGACAAGATCTCTGAAGGCTTTTCAAATAATCTAAATTCAGAAATTTATGGGGCTAATTATATTCTGTACGCTGTTTGCAACAATGTAGTTCTCGAAGATCTACTAGACGGGTTTTTATTGATTGTACTACGGCTGAAAGAAGACAATTATTTTTCCAATAATAAGAAAGAATAGAAGAAAGAAATTGCTGTCGTTATTAAATAATTTATTAAGCAATTTTCAACTATTAATCTTCGAATTTGAACCAATCGTTAGGTAATGGAGGAGGTCGACAAAATGACTTCCATAGATGAATACAGTTTTTATTTGTCAAGAAGATTATGATCTTAATTGTTTTCAGACAAGAAATCGCAACAGCATGCACGGATCATTCTGTGTGTACGGCAAAGTTACTCCAACTTAAATCAAGCTATTGCACACTAGAAATAGTTCTATAGTTTAATGGAAGTTGGGACATTCTATCCGTTAGAAGCATAGTACGCACAATGTTACACACCAAATTATTTAGATACCAAAGATTCTGAATAATTGAAGTGCCACGACAGATACTTTTTCTTTCTTAAGAAAATATTGGATTATTTAATATAAGAATATCGTAATTGCAATGAATTCTTTCAGGATTAGAAGAATTTTAATAACGGGTGTCTAGTACGTAAAGTATTCGAATAAAATATTTTACTTTGATATTTCAAGTTTCCTTAAAATAACTATTATAGGGTGTACGCTGTGCGGAATGTTGAACAAGTTTGACATAGAAGGGAAATTCCCTTTTTTCACTGTCCGCGCTGGAAAAAAGAGTGGGGAAGTTTTTGAAATTTCATTAGTAAATGTATTTTGAACTCTAAAAGCTTCTTCATAGCTTCGACAACCGCCAACAGCTTCAACGATTCCACAACAAAAAATTTCATTAATCTTGGAAAAGTCTCGCAATCAGAGTTTTACGAATTTTGAAGTGGTACGCGGAAGAAAACAAAAACGATTGGCTTCGCTCCCGCGTGATTTACAAATCAAATATTGAATCAAGAAAACTCAACCTCCATTTCAAATTTTTTAATAGACTGCGGAGAACAATCGACGAGTATATTTGATCTAACTCTTAATGCTCCGCTGCCACGAAATTTTTCAATAATTGCTGCGTTCTAACACGACTAACTGTCCCCTAAAATAATAACCACAATAATAAAAATAGTAACTGCATTGCACAATTTATCACATTACCCACTAGCGATTAATTAACAATTTTTAATTCTAGCTTTACTAGAAAATATTAGGAAAGCGAAAAGAAAATGTAATTTTCAGTCGTAACGACCTTTTTAGATCTGAAATAGATAAAAATGGTACTAAATTCGAATTTTATATCATAGTATTACTTTTTATTTACAAGCCATAAATGCATAAATATCAGCCACATTAAAAAATCGGTAAACTTCCTGGTAACAAATTTCTCGAAAAAAACCCGCAACAGGCGCGTGGTCTAGAAAAAGAAAAATCGAAAAATTGGACACACTCACCGATTACGCT
This sequence comes from Halictus ligatus, assembly GCA_028454255.1. Classification (NCBI taxonomy): domain Eukaryota; kingdom Metazoa; phylum Arthropoda; class Insecta; order Hymenoptera; family Halictidae; genus Halictus; species Halictus ligatus. The sequence goes on along the minus strand of CM052138.1, from coordinate 15,559,647 downwards.
CGATCTTCGCACATTCGAGCCTCCATTGACGTTTCTGGAACGATCCCTTCATCACGACGAGGAAATAACGAACGCCATTAAAACTGACAGTCTCTCGATCAGTTGCATCTTGAAGTCACGAAGAGTACAAAAAAAGGAAACTGGGGTTGCGGAATTGATTATCACCGGAGAGATATATCGTGGGCTTTCACACAAAACTTCGAAGAAACATAAGTAACTTACGGTTTACAATCTGATTTGTTTGAAGTATTAAAACGACCGGAAAACACTCTGCATTAAAGAGGCCT
>CM052138.1:15494087-15558860 GCA_028454255.1 Halictus ligatus | reverse complement strand
ACGCTTTTCGTTCTCAAAAAAAGAAGTTAGAACTTCTAATCGAAAAAAGTATCGAAAAATTTGACGAGTACTATAGGATGCAATGAAAAAAACATTTTTCAACACTTTCACCTTGACTCTCAAGGTGAAGGTTTAGTTTGCGATGCGTTTTTTAACGGATCTCCGCCGATCCAGAGGTGTAGAAACCGGCTATGGTGGTCGTGGCATATAATTTCTATACACCCTGTACGGTAGAACCTCGTTTTATGCGAACCAATTAACCCGTTAACTTGCACGCCCGAGTTAATTCGAGCGCGCTAAAACAGGCCAAACTGTGCACACTCGAGATCACTCGAGCGGCGTTGTATTTTATGCTGCTACAATTTTTCACGCTCGAGTATAATCGAGAATTGAAAATAACAATGTGAAAGCAAAGAAAGAAAAATCGTTTTATTGATATTTATCATTTTCATGGGATTGCAAGCTATAACACTTAATTATTCAAGAATAAAATATAGCCTTTTTCCGTGGAACAAAAACGCAGTATATAAAAAATTGACTTTTTGGCCGGTTTTTGTTTTCAAAAAAACTGTGCGTTAAGGGGTTAATGCTATATCTCATATCCACGAGAAACAGAAAAGTGTCTGCGTTAGGATTGAACATAGAAGAGAATGTTAAAGGGAAAAGTCGCATTACTCAAGAAGGCAAATATAGTGGTATAAACAATTTTGCCGATTGTGGTTGTCGTCAAGGTCTCTCGAAGGTCATCCACGGTCTTTTAAATAACCTGTTACATTTGTAACTTCATAGCGTGATAGGTGAAGTCGGGACGAGTTCAACGATGTGTTACACTAAGCCCTTCAAATGTCCTTGGACTCGTAGAAGGCATAGTTTAACTACTAATTTACTTTTTGAGCCATCCGCTAAAATGTTCGTTAAACATATTCCTTGGAAATACACCCGGAATACTCCGCCCTTGACAGTTGGCGTTTTGAAAAAACAATCTTTCGGTAGTGCGGGGATTAATTTCCATTAATGTCCAGGTTTTGCTGCTATTATACTTGAAAATGTTCGTCTCACAAATTCGTAATAAACTAGTTATTGGCTTCCAACGCCAACCATATGGTTATGGTTCCGTTTTGATCCACAGGTCGCCTGCGATCCTCTAAGGGCGCCCTGCCTCTTCAACATAGCGAAGGACCCCTGCGAGATGTTGAACCTCGCCGACAGAAGGCCGCTGATCGTGGCGATACTGGAGAAAATCCTGATGAAGCACAGGCTGACGGTTGTGCCGCCTAGCAATTTGGACGGCGATCCCAGAGCAAATCCAGCTCTCTGGAACGACACCTGGACCAGCTGGGACGAGCCTAATCCCTTGGCGCTGAGCTACGCGAGCGAATTCCGATCGAACGAAACGCCGGCGATTGCTGTGATGTCGATCGTCGTTAGCCTCTTCATGCTCGGCGTGCTGGCGTTGGTTGTCTCGAAGTACAGGAAATCGGTACCGAGAAGAGCAAAGTCTCTGGACGATCGGAATGTGCATGAAAGTCACGAAATTGGTCACACGGAGTCGCATCCGGTCCACAGACTGCTGCAAACTAAACCGAGCCGCATAGTTAAACGCGACGACAGAAATTGACGTTTCCCGACGGGATGCACGAGGTCGATTTTAATTGTTGTAAACATTCGTTACAGACACCGGTCTCGAAGGCTCTGATACACTCGAAGCCATTCATCAACAGGCGTAGAACTTGTACATTTGTAACAAGGAAGTCGGTAGGGTTAAACGCAAACGAATAAACTAATTGTTATTCCGTAGCTGCGAAAACTATGGCGTCGTATGCATAAATATTCTGTATTCTTGCGGTGTCTACCTGTTGAATCTCATGGCAAATGTACCGTCCGTGCCTCGCAAGAAGTCTGGCGGGACGACGCAAGCGTATAGTACGTGTCTGACGTCACACGCTATAGTATGTATGACCGGTTTAGCCTATAGCGCGCTAACGATTGACCAATCAGCATCGCATTCCCTTCACGGGACTTCTTGCGTGTCTTGTTGCATTTTTCCGTCACAACTTCAGCCTCGTGTCATCTCGTTCCTTTAAATAAGGTAAACTTCGCACGATCCGCGTGGTATACCAAAGCATTATACCACTGACGGGATCACTATAACGCGACGAGAAGTACCGAATTGTACAAGTACCGCTTGCTTCGCCAAGTTTGTCGTACTTGCAACTAGATTTGCTCGATAATACTTTTGTATTAGTTCCTAGGAGACTACCGAGGCCTTGTTTAAACAGTCGGTGAACTTATTACTATTCTTGTCAACGAAATGTTAACAATACTCACCAATACATTCCGCTGCTATCCTCGTTGTAGCTTTTCCGACCAGCATGGCGGTTTCCATGGAGATGAAACGAGCAATTTAATGTAATAACTGTAATGACACAAAGTAATGCTGCCGAAATAGTACTTACAAAGAAAACCGTGCCTCAAGTAAGGACCACGGAGTCGCCCGTGAATAAAAACACGTCCGATGAAGAAATATTACGTCTTATAATTTATTTAATCGCCGAAGTTCGCATTTCTCTGTACAAAATTTCGTGGAAATAGAAAGTTCCAATCATCATGGTCGAAGAACAACGGATAATCACGGCACGGACTTCGTTCACCGGCAAAATCCTGGTGAACGATACTGCTTATTTTGACAGGCCAGCGGTTTCTTTCGAGCAGCTTCTTTGTTTCACCCGGGATAGTGAAAACTCCGAGGAAACGTTCGCGACAAAATGTCCGACGAGTTGCGCGAACAATTCACGCGAACCCCGTTCGTTCGACGCAACAATCGTGAGAACGTTAATATAGTTATCGTCGGAACGAACACACCCCCCTATCCCCGCCCGGATATCACGCAGATACCCGGGAAACATCTTACAATATTTAACGTTTTCGTAGCTAATAAAATAACTGAAATATACACTTTTCTCCAAGGCAATTCTTCGTTTACGGTGCACCTAGTAAAGGAGGGCTATACAACAAGATTATGGTACAATCAAGTGATCTCCTCGCACGCTCTTCTGCCCCGAAGAGGAGAGACTCCTTTGTCGGAGTCGTATACGGCCTTCTTTCCGATCCCTGGGTCCGGCGAGGTCCGCCTCTGCTTCTCACAAGCACGGTGACCTCGGGATAATAAACTTGGACGAACCGTTGCCACGCGGTGACCCCGTCTATCGTCTCCGGTCCGGTCTCGCTACAGGAATTGTCTTGGCAGTTGGCACTTGGCAGGAATGTATCCAGAAGGCAAGGAGAGCGTCCACTTCGCCGTTGTCAAGGTCTCACATGTGCACCACTTTTGGCGTGCTGTAACAAAATCACGCGTCAAGCAAAACTCTAACTGAAAACCGTACGAGACAGACTTGCAAGGAGACTGCATGGTTCCGGACCTCGCTTTTCCGACAAGATCATTGTAGACTTTGTAAGTATATTTACAAGAAGATGTCGTGGTGGTGCTGGTGAGGCATCTGGCTACCACACTGGACCTCTAGTGTTTTATTTCTTTCCATTTGACCTTTTTATATACTACAAAGTCTGTACGGTCTTGTACAAAAAATGATTTCCGGAACGGTGCGGTCTCCTTGTTGAGCAAGAGAGAAGCAATGTTGATTGAAATGAGTATTTCAACTTTTGATTAAGTGGCTAGTTCATCTATCATCGACTAGTTAAAGAAACGAACGTTTGGTATGAATAAAACGTTATCGAAGCAGATGAAAAGCTTACCTTTTCCCCCATAACCAGTTCAGCAAAACGCTAGATTGACTCTGGACATCCCTAGCTGTGAACACATCCATTTTATAAAAATTTATTAAGATGAATCTTGCAGTGACAATTTCTTAAATCAAACCAAAGCTTTTGAAGCACGTTCGTTGAATTAGTCTCTTTGAAAGCTAACCGAACATTCTATTAAAAAATCAACATACTTGTAACTGAAACGGGACAAGTATTTGTCCGGTAATAGATTCTCTGATTATATCTCTATCAATGTGATATAATTAGGTACACAAAATACAGGGGTCAACGCGTTACCCCACTGTTAAGATAATTTGTACACTGAAAAAATGGCGACTGTACTGTCGCAAGTGTCAGACAATCGGCTACGCAAAAAGCAAAAGTGGAACAGTGTTTACAGAAAAATAAACAAACTTAAAAAAAAATCAAATGTCGTGTCGACGTTTGATGATACATACATAGTGTATAATTCGCATTGACGAGTCTGGCAGCTGCTTCTGGGGGCAAAGTACTTAGGACGTCTTTGTGCGCTAGCAAAGACATTTGCTGTGTGTGCCTCAATTCTCGTTCATCCCTCAATCGTACGTCTTTCGCGTGGCTCACCGTGTGTAACTGTGACAGCCTAGAGGGAAAACTAGCTTTTACAGTAAAACAAGGAGCGTACGTGCTACCGGTATGTTTATCAACACGTTTTTCTTTAACGTCAGCTTATTTACTTTCACACTATCTTCCCATTTGGGAGACTTATTCTGTGATGCGAAGTCCAATCAACAGTATCGACGCTTAAGTGGGCCGGCAGGCATTTGGCCTTGACATTCGCATACCACCGTGTTTGTACATGTCTTTGCTACGTCTGTCCAGAGCCTTTTTGCGATACGAACACTAAATCTCTCGAAATTAAGAGGATCTCTCTGCAATATACGTATGTGAACTTGCAAAGGTGAAAATCTTGACAAATTGACGCTTCAATATTTCATTGAGCAGTTTAGAAGTGGTCAATTGTGTTTCCTAAAAGTCCAATCTATGTCTGTATGGAGCCCAAATTGCGAATTTCTACCTGATCGTGGAGTAATTTGTAATATTCGGTAGGAAACTCGCTTTCTGAAGCAAGTATGACGTCACAAGATGGCTGCCGCAGAGAGATTCTCTTAATTTCGAGAGATTTGGTGTTCGTATCGAAGAAAAGGCTCCATACAGATGTAGCAAAGACGTGTACAAACACGGTGATGTGCATTTTTAATTGATTGATTACTTATTTAAGACGTAAAGTGTCTAGAAAAAAAGGCACCCTGCCGGCCCCCTTAAGTTGGCTTTCAAAATGAATTTCGAGATTATGATGAGCCAGAGTAACCCAACTGCTGAAACAACGTTTCGCAGTATCAACCCATTAACGCCCAAGAATTTTTTTTTAATTTTAGCAAACGATGTACAAAACATCTAGTCAATCTTAGATGGCGCTAGAAGCAAACAAATATAATCTTGTTATCCTGTACTCAAGCGAGCAGAATGGGCGCTAATAGGTTAAGGAAAAAATGTATTCTGGCACTACGATTATAAGCGAATAACAAAGATTTCTATTTTTATAAATGATTAAGATGCGAACGCGTTGAATGGACTGTTCGGTGAAACAGTAATTTATTCAATACAACCAACTGAACCCAAGTGAAACGTTTCATTCGCATAACAGAATTTCGAGTGAAATATGTATCGATCCGTTGCGACTATAAAAATCTGGCTGAACTTCTAATGTTCATTGATGCGAAACATTTACTTCTTGGTGGAGAAAATTCGTTCGTGGCTTCGAGCGACATTTGTGAACGGTACGGGATTTGGAGAAAGGGTGGATCAACTGGTCAAGCTTGTTTTGCGGTCTTCTACGTGCTAAACAAATTCGGGATTAGGTGAGCTACGGATTTTCTCGATTGTACAGCGTGTACAAAAATGATCAGTCACACGCTCCACGGCCAATAACTTTCGTACACCCTGTACAACAAGGAAATCTACAAAATACTATTCTATCAAAAAGATTCGTTGTCTCGAAAACAATCGCTAAAATATAGTCAATCAATACTTTAATTGAAGATATGCGGAACGTTTGCAAAAACATCCTCCAAAACTTTTAGCATGTTTATAACCGGACATAAATTCAGAAAATGTATTCTTGAAATTTTCTTTAGAGGTTCAGATGAGATAGTTGCAGAAAGCAAATTTCTCAAAAATTTGTTTCTACTTTGTCTCTAGGACACTGACCTAGACGTCCCAAAGAAAGTGGAAGAAAGTATAATCGCGGAGGATATTTCTGAAGACCCTGTACAAGGACAACCTTGAGGATACGTACTTCAGGGCAAGAGTCTCCTTGTCTTCGCCGATCGGGGCGTCGATAGCCTCCTTTGCTATTTCGACTGGTCCCTCGGACTTCGAAGGTGAGGGATGTTCGATGAGCGGCTCGGAACTTCCGGAAATGGCGGGCTCCTTCGTCAGACTGACATCGGCGCTGCCCCCTTTCCTGAGCTCCTCGTTCACCCTGATCGCGTTGGACAGCCGCAGCTGCAGCGTGTCCCTCTCCTCGAGCAGCTGCATCAACTCGTGCGTCAGTTCCTCGCACCTGACGTCCCGTTGATGAAGCATGTACAAGGCCAGATCCAATTCCTGCGAGGTGGACGTCCCGCTTTCTTCGCCGGTGGCCTGCGCGCTTCGAATCCCGGAAGCGTCCATGATGGGCACGTCTTTCTTCAGCACGTTCTGTATCAACTCGTACTCCTTCACCTTGTCCTCGAGGAGCGTCTTCAACGAGACGATCTCCGTCTCCCGAGCCTCCAACGTGTTCTTCAGCTCCTTCAGCTGTTTCTCCTCCTCGTCGGAGAGGGCCAGCAGTTCCTCTATGCGGACGTCCTTCTCGTGCAGCAGCACCTTCAAATTGTGCAGCTCCGTGTCCTTGGTGATGCTCAGCTCTGCCAGCCTGCGCTCCTTCTCGGCCAGGTCGGCGCTCATATGGATGAGTTCCTCCTCTTTGCCGTTGAGCATGTCCTTCAGCTTTCGCTCGACCAGGGAGCAGTCCTCCAGCTCAAGCTTCATGTTCTCGATGTCCTTGTCCCGCAGCTGTAACTCGGCCAGGATGTTCCTGTTCTCGACAGACAACCTCTCCTTGATCTCGTCGATCTCCGCCTCCTTCTCCCTCAGCTTCTGCACCAGGTACTCCTGCGCCTGCAACCGGACCTGCTCCTTCTCCGCGTCCAGCCTCTGTATGGCGTTCCTCGTTTCGTCCGAGAGCCTATCGAACTCTTGCAGAACAGCCGCCTCCTGCTGCAGTCCAGCGATCGTCGATCTCAGATGCTGGATCTCCTGCTCCTTCGCGTAGAGCTCCGCGGTCAATCTCTGCACCATCTCGCGCAGCTCGAAGTCGTCGGACTGCGGCTCCATGCTTGCCTGGAGGGACAGCTGCGAGTCCTTCTCGGCTATCACGTACTTCAGCTCGTTGATCTCCTGCTCCTTGGCGTGCAGCTCGTTCTGCAGCTGGACGATCTCCTCCTGGTCTTCCGCGGACCTGCGAGCCTTCGTGGAAACGCTCGCCTCTTCCCTCGACACCAGTTCCTGGCTCTGCGCCTCGACCTGTCGCATCAGACCGTCGATCTGCTTGTCCTTCTCCAGGGACTGGGACGTCAGCTCGGCCTTCTCGGCGTAGAGGCCGTCTATTCTGTTCTGCATCTCCTGGATTATGCCGGGGTACGTGTTCTCGTTCAGGATGTACTTGAAGTGCTCGATCTCGTCCTGTCGTCTCTCCAGCTCGGCCTGCATGGCGTTTATCGTCTGCTGCAGTTTGTCGGTGTCGTCGCCCATCCTGAACACCGGCAAGCCGTCTATGATCTGCTCCTGCTGCGAGGCTGCCGACAACCTGTTCAATTCCTGCCGCATCTCGTCCGCCATCCGATTGCTCCTCTCCGACAGAGCCGCCTGCTCGCTCAAGCTTTCCCTGGCCTCGTTCAAAGCGGCTTGGACAGCTTGCAATTCTGCGGTCAAACGATTTATCCGCTCGGTCTTCTCCAGCAGTTCGTCCCGCAGAGCGTCAGCCTTTCGCAACTCCGCGCGAAGCTCGTCGACCTCGGCTCTGCTGCTCTCCAGATTCAGTTTGCACTCGCCGGATTCCCGAGCGCAGTGTCCCAAAGCGGTTTCTTTTTCATCTAGCTCCTGCTCCAAGCTCCGAATACGCGAAACGTACTCTTGCACCTGGCCGGACATCCCTTCGGCCTCGTGAAGACGCTTCCGGAGACCTTCCACGGCCTCCGCGTACCCTTTGTTTTCCACTGAGAGCGCGCGAACGGCTTCCTCGTTCTGGATCTCTTTCTCGAGCAGCTGCTCCTTCAGCGAGGCCAGACTCGATTGAAGACGCTCCTCGGCCGACACCCTCTCCGCCAGATCGCGTCGCAACGAATCCAACTCCTGATCCTTCTCCCCTGAACCGGTGGTCGCGGATGCTTCCAGCGCCTCCTCCAAAAGCTTGATTCGTTGCATCTTCTCGTCGAGCTCCTGGCTCTGTCGCTGCACACACTCCTGCAACTTCGCGTTCGCCTCCTCGTGCTCGATGTACTGCTTCTGAAGCGCCTGCTTCAAGTCCGCCACCTCTTGTATCCTGACGTTCAACAGCTCGGTCACCTCCGCCATCGACGCGCTCATCCCGGACAACTGCTTCTCCGAGAAGGCCGTCGCGTCGGACAACTTCTCCTTCAGGCCCGTGTTCTCTTGAACAGCTTCCTGCAAGCTCTTCTGCAGATCGTGCGCGTTCGACTCGGACGCCTCGAGCCGCATATGCAGGTCGGCGATGTTCATCTCCAGCTTGCCGATCTTCTCGAGAGTCTCCTCCTTGAGGAAGTCCGCGTTCTGCCTCATCGCCGTCACCTGGTCGTTCGCGTCCATCAAGCTCTGCTCGTACTGCTTCCTGAGCAACTCGTACTCCTCCCGCGATTTGCTCAGCATGCTCTGCAACTCCGAGATCCGTTTGTTCAGGTCCTCGACCATCTCGATGGCGTCGTTCTCGTCCGCGGTTCTCTTCGACTCGAGGGCGGACAGCTTCATCTTCTGCTCCTCCAGGAAGTGTTGCAGTTGTTCGTTCTCGGTGGCCAGCGCTTCCATCTCGTCCTTCAGATCGTCGACCTCGTCCTTGTACTTTTTACAGAGGACCTCCAGGTCTTCGCCGTCGACGGATCTCTTCCGACGGTCGACCGGTCTAGCTTCACCCTCGGGAGCTTCAGGATCCTCCTCCCGAGGAGCGTCGCCGTCTTCCGCGGCAGCTGCGCTCTTCTGCAAGCGTTCGTCCAGAAACAGAACCTTGTCCGACAGCTCCTTGTTTCGGATCCGCAGCACCTCCATGTCCATGCACTGTCTCTCTTTCATCTCCATGTACCGTTCGTTCGCGGCGACCAGGATGTCCAAACGTTTCGTCAACGCGTCCTTCTCGGCGAGCATGCTCTTCTGCTCCTCCTTGACCTCGTTCAACGCCTTCTCCAGCTGCCTGATCTGGGACTTGAGCTCCTCCTCGATCGCGGAGTCGAGCTCGTCGAAATCGCTGGTCGACTTCTGCGTCTTCAGCTGTTGCTGGAGGCTCTCCACCTTCACCTTGTACTCCTTCAGTTTCTTTATCATCTTGCCGCTTCTCAGCTGCACGTGCTTGTTCTCCTCCGTCAGCCTGTCCCTCTCCTTCTCCAAATCGTTCACCCGATCCTGAAGATCCTCCAGCTGCGCGCGCAACTGTATCTCCGCGCTGGGAACCAAACTCGCGGCGACCGGTTCGCCGACCAATTCGGCGTCTCCCTCGTTCCAGCCCCAGGCGTCCTCGTCGACGTTCAGTTTCTCGGAGGATCCAGCACCCCAGGTGTCCAACGGAACGGCCATAACACTCTCGGCGGCTGGTTTCGAGGAATCTGTCCCCGCGTGCGCCAAGACCGGCTCCTCCAGAGGCGTTGACTCTTTGGTGGAGGACTCCGTAATGGTGGGCGTCCTCTCCGCAGCTTTGTACACCTCCTCCAGACTGCGAGTCAGATTCGCCACCATTTCCTTGGCTTCGTCCCTTTCGCGCGCCGTTCGCTCGATTTCCATTTGCAATCTTCTCCCGGCCTCTGCAGAGTCCCTCGCCTCCTCCAACGACCTGGTCAAATCGCTGACCTGCAGCTGCAGCAGGTCCTTTTCCTTGGTGATGTTCGAAACACGGGCCTCCAGGTCCTGCACCAGTTCGGAGTCCGTCGAGTTTCTCAGTTCCCCTTCTAGGTTGGCGATTTGCAGCTTGTACGACTCCAACAGAACGTTCTGCTGGTCGCGTTCAGCGGTCAGCTTCTCTATCGCCTCTGTCGCAGCGTTCAACGCTGACTCATCAGTCAGTTGTGAACTAATGTTGCGCAGGTCAGCGTTTAGCGACTCGATGCGTCCGTCCTTCTCGTTCAGGAGACGTTCGGCCCTTTCCAAGCTCGCCTGAGCTGCGAACAGCTCTTTCTGCGAGGCCTCCAAGTCAGCGACACATTGGCTGTAGTTCTGCGACATCTGCGACCTCTCCTCGATCGTCTGCCTCTGCAGCTCGCTGACCTCTTGGGTCAGGTTCAGATACTCCGTCTCCTTGTCGCTCAACAGAGCTCGGAGCCTCTGCACCTCCGCGTCGCCCAGAAGACTCGAATCGGAAGCGGACGTCGTTCCGAAGATCTTGGAAGCGTCGAACAACTGGGGCACGTTGTCCCTTTGAGGTGACGCTTCCCGTTTGCTCATCGATCTCTCGACGCACGACTCGCTCTGGTTCTTGTAAGCCTCCAACTCGATTCTCAGATCCTCTACCGTTTTCTCGGTCGCGTTTCGATCAGCCTTCAACGACGTTATCTCCTGCGCGTGGTTGCTCCTCGCCTCCTCCAACAATCGCTCCGCTCGCATTCGTTGCTCCTGCTCGGAGGTCAACGACGCGGTTCGCGAGTGCAGTTGCTGTTCCAGCTGGGCCGCGTGCTCCTGAACATGTTGCAACTGTTGTTGCGCGTTCAACAACTTCGACTCGCTGTCCTCGCATTTCTTCGTCAACTCCGAGTTCGAGGAGTCGACGTTCTCCAGCTTCTCCGCGGCTCGTTTGCTCGCTTCCAATGCTCGCTCGGCCTCGGCCAGTTTCTCCTCCAGAGTAGCGTTCGCAGATCGCAGGCCTTCGATCTTCTCGAGTAAATCTTTGTTTTCTCTCAGAGCTTCGTCCAATTTCGCTTTGACCTCCTCGTGGGTCGAGGTCAACGCGTCGTACTGGAACATCAGCTCGTTGTAAGGATCCTCCAGCGACCGGTTCCGCATGGCCGTTTGGTTCATCATGTCGTTGAACCTGATCGACTCTCTCATGTGGACCAGAGTACCGATCGAGTTGGCCAGCTCGTTGTCCAGATTGTCTATTTCCGCTTCTTGCTCCTGCAGCTTCACCTCCAACGCTTGCACCACCGTTTGACACTGCTCGCAGTGATTGCAATGTTGCGTGCCAGGCATCTTCGACTCGTCCTCGGCAAGCTCCTCGTCCGCGGTTTGAGTGGTGGCCGCGGTGGTGTTGACTTCCTTCTGCATCTGCTCCAGCAACGCTTTCCGATCCTCCGACTCTTTCTCCACGGTCTCCAGCTTCTCGTTGATCTGCGACTGCTTCGAGGACAGCAGAGCGTTCTCGGCGATCAGGTTCTTTATCATCGCGAGCTGTTCGACGTAGTCCGCCTCCATGACTTGCATTCGCACGCTGAGTTCCCGTGCCTTCTCCTTGACCTCGTCCAGCTCCAGCTGTTTGTGCTCGTTCTCTTCGGCGATCCGCTGCCTGTAAGCCTCGTACTCCGAGATCGCGTTCCGTTTCGCCTCTTTTTCGGTCGCGAGCTCGGCCGTCAAAGCGTCCAACTCGGCCTTCACCCTTACAGTTTCCTCCTCCATTTCGGTCATCTGTTGCACGAGCAACGACATCTTTTCTTTCGAATTGGTCAGGTCGCTGGTCAGCTTGTCGATGTTCGCGAAAGCCTCTGCACTCTCGCTCCTCGCCTGCGTCAACGTCTGTTCCAGATCCGCTATCAGATTGTCCTTCTCGTCTTTCTCGGTCGTCCATTTTTCTTCGAGCTCCGCGACCGTAGCCTTGAGCTCCTGGCACACCAACGACCTCTTCTTCAGGTGCGCCGCGATCATCTTCATCTTCTCCCGCTGCGCCTGTATCTCCTCCTCGGAGTTCTTCAACCTCTGCTCCAATTCGGCGACCTTCGGATCCAAAGCGATTTTAAGCCTCTCCTTCTCTTGCAGTTCGCCGTGCAACGTTTCACACTCTTGCGTCTTGGACTGTAGATCTGTAATTAAGCTCTCTATTCTTTGGTTCTGCAGTTCCATGTCCTCCGTGTGCTTCAGCTTCAGCTGTTCCGTCAGCTTGTATCCATGGTTCAATTCCTCTTGTAAATTATCGACGAAACTGGCGTGCTGGAACGAACTGTTCTCCAACTCCTGAATACGCTTTTCGTCTTCTTCTTTCTCGTTCTTGAGCTCTGCGACTTCGGCGTCCAAGTGTTCCTTCGTTGCCAACAAATTTGCAAATTCCTGTTGCTTCTCGCTCAATCGTTGTTCCATTTCGGCATTCTGTTGCGACAAGTCCTTCACTTTCTCCAATAGATTACTATTCTCTTTTGTGGTAGCGTTAATCCTATACTGAGTCTCGTCGAGAATCATATCCTTATTCTTTAGTTGTTCCAACAATTCGTTGTACTCTTTCAAAGGTTTCGATTCCTCTGCCTTCTCGTTTAAGTCGGTGACCTCTCTTCGCAAAGAAAAGAGTTCCTCTTCTTTACTTCTCAATCCATTATTAAGATTCGCGATTTCTTCGGATGTTGACAATAGTAGAGCATCTTTCTCTTGGATCAGTGCTTTCAAATTGTTCAGCTCGTCCTGTAAACTGTCTATCGTAATCATTTTATTTTGCAATTCTGTGTATTTCGCATGCAACTCTTGATCTCTCTCTTGTATGACTTCCCTCAAGTTCACAATCTCATTCTCCTTTTCAGATATCGCTGTCTGAAGCGTCTGAATCTTCGATTCGTACGAGGTGGTGGTGTCCTGCAGATGTTGCTTCAACATATTATTTTCAGCATCCTTTGCTCGTTTCTCTTCGTGTAACACGTCATTCTCTTTTTGCAATGTATTGAATTCCTCTTCGATCGAGGCTTTCTCCATTGACAATCCGCGAAGTTTCTCTTGCATCTCCTTCAATTCAACCTCTAAACTTTTGATTCTCTGTCCGGTTGCGTGATAATCGCGAATCGCTTCGCCCTTCTCTTCTAATTCTTTTTCTTTACTTGCCAGTTTAACCTCCATCTCCCTTATTATACCAGTTTGTTCAACAAGCATCTCCTTTGCTTCACCAACTTCCTGTTCGAACGTTCCAACCTGTTTACTTAATTGTTCGAGAAGAGTTTCGGCTCGTTCGCGTAGTATTTGTTGCTCTTTAAGGAATTTTTCTATATTCTCGATCGATTCTAACACTTCGCTGGCAGGTTCTTCGGGTAATATTTGATTAATTTTCTGGAACAATTCGTTATTCTCGCCCATTACGGTTGCCAAGTCTCCCTTCAATTTCTCGTTAAACGTTTCGAGTTCCGACATCCTACCAAGAATCTTCTCATTCTCCTTCAGCAATTCTTCCACTCTAAATGTCAAATGACTCGTTTCTGAATCCTGAGCGGTGACCTCGCGTGATTTCTCTAAGCTGTTACGCAATTCCTTTATCTCTTTTTCCAAAAGAACTTTTTCTTCCAACAGCACATCGATTTGCGTCGTTAGATCAGTTTCCCTCTTCGATCTTTCAGAAAGATCCTCTGATCTAACAGTTGAGACCTCTGCAGTCAAAGTTTCGATTTGCTTTTGCAAATTAGTATTCTCTACTGTAATCTCTAACAATTGTGCTCTAAGATTAGATAATTCCACGGACTGATTATTATTTTCTTCCAACAAATTGTCGACCTTTGATTTCAAACCGTCGTCGGATTTCGATTCCTTTCGATTGGTTTGTATGTATTCCAATTGCTCTTCCAGTTTCGTGAGCTTAATTACTAACTCGTTATTTTCCTGTGTGAGAAGATCAATTTTCGTCGTACTCTCATGCTCGTACGTCTTATGCTCTGGGATACGATCAAATGATTCCGTTGATCCCGTGTCGGAAGATCCCTTCTCCTCCATTCGACTCAATTTCATCGTCAAGTCGGTGTTCTCTTGAGTCAACTGGTCGATTTTCTTTAGCAGTTCATTCTTGTCTGTATCGTGTATACTTTCAAACGATTCTGTAGATCCAGCGTGCGAATTGCCTGCCTCCTGAACTTTGTTTAATTTAATAGTTAGTTCGTTATTCTTCTGAATCAGATCCTCGACTTTCTTCAACAAATCACCCTTATCCATTTCCTGTATCGCTTCGAATGACTCGGTGGAGCCAGTCTCGTAAACTCCCTTCTCCTCCATCTTCGATATTCTGTTACAGAGATCAGTATTTTCCTGCGTCAACACTTCTATTCGCCTAATCAACTCAGCCTGATTCTCCTCCGACGAAGACTTCAATTTAGTTTCATTCTGTAGCTTCTGCAAAGCTTCCAGCTGTTCCTCGAAATCAACAACTTTCATTTCTGCGGTCACTCTGAGATTTTCGGACTCTGCATTTTCCGCTTCTAACGATGAAACCTCCTGCTTCGCCATATGAAGTTCTGTAACATGCGTTGCATATAAAACTCCGCGTAACCGATTTCTCGTGTTCGATATTCTTATTTCACGATTTCATATGCAACATTAATTAATCAGAAAATTAATATAAGGAACAAGATATGATGAATTACCTTGCGTGAGATCCAATTTTTGATTCTCTAACGCGGCAATGGCCTCGATTTGCATTTCAATTTCTTTTGCCTGATCAGAAACTTTACTTTCGAGGTAAACAATCTGTTCTTGCCAATCCCCTGCCGAGGCTGTGCAAATTGTACAACATGCCAATGATGCATATAACTGACATTATAATACAGTAAATTTTAATGAATAGTAAGTGCAAAGCAAGCAAATTGAAAACAAAAAGAAAATTCGTATGAACAATTTTACACGCGTTAATTATCTCTAAAGGATTAGTTTTTGACAATTATGTGATAAGCACGATCGACAGCTTTAAAACCACACGTTTTGCAAACAACTAGACAATCACTGAAAGCAAGTAACAATCGGTTTTTTTGTTACTTTATTTGTTAATATTGCACGGCATTAATTACACTGTGTCCTAAATCAGATAATTTCACATAATACTGCAATATATGAATAATACAGTAAAGTAATATATGATGAATGGTATTAAAAAAAGATAAAAATGATTTAATGCATTGTTCATGCAAGTTGACTATACTAATAATAATATAGTAACATGTATTATGTAAACTTATAACATAATGTTACGTTCTAAAAAATAATTCTATTTCTACGAAATTAGAGTATAGCAAACTTTGACAAGTAAAGTAGGTACCATGTTATATTAAATTATTAAAGTATATCCCATGTAATATAATTGATTAGTACTCCGCACAGAGGTTTAAACAATTTCATATATATATCTAACTATATAAGAATGCTCCATCACCAGAAAATAGCATATTTCTAACTGTCTCAAGATCAATATTCCTTTAATAGAATAAGCATCGTGAAAAAAAAAGTATGAACAGTGTATTTCAAACAACTATTTCGTTTCAAATCAATTCTCAAACACTACGATAGAAGTGCTTTGTATATATTATGTACATGTACATAGTAATTGGAACTTCTCCGCAGCAAGGATAATAGGGCTATGGATAACAAATTGCTTTGAGAATAATATAAATGGACAATGCATTGCACGTACAATTGGTAACAAAACTAGAACAATGGAAACAGCAATGACAGAGTTTCTGTCCTGGTTCCTACCTTTAAGCTCGTCAAAGTCTACCAGATTCAGCTGAAGGTTACCTTTCTCCTCCTCTAGCAATGCCACTTGATTCGCCAATCTAACAAGTTCCGCATTTGTGTCTGACACCTGTATCAAAATATTTCCAAATAGAAATAATGTCCTGGAGCAATACAAACGCTTAAAGGAAAACGCCTTACCATTTTGAAACCCTCTAGTTGCTTTTGCAAATTCTTTATTTTATTTTTATGTTGCGCTTTTATTTTGATCATACTTCTATTTAAGTCCTCCAATTCTTTGGTAAGTTTCGCCACCTTCTCGTCCTTATTAACTGTACTTTCATCTGGTAATCTGGCTGCAATATCACTCTTCTCTTCTTCGAGTTTATGTACTAAACTTTCAAGATCGGTAATTTTATTAGCATATTCTTCATTTTTCAGTGTCATGTCGGCCAACAATTTTTGCAACTCCACCTTGGACTCTTCTTCAAGAAGCTTATTCGATTGTTTCAACTCCTCCACTAAATTTTCAAGTTCAACTATTCGATTGTCCTTTTCTATTACCGCACCGTTACCGTGGGCGGATATATTCACAATTTTATCTTGCAGATCAGCAACACTTTTTTGCAGTTCATATTTCTCGTCTTGCAATTGTTTGTGACTGTGCTCCAGTTTTCCCAATTTATATTGCAAATCATCAACCGACGGGTCTCTTTCTATTCCAGCACCAGATTCGAACTTAAATATTCGTTGATTAGCTTCCGCTAATTTTATTTCGTAATCCTGCAGCTGCTGAAGAAGGTTATCGTTTTTCGCTTTAAGCGAGGATTCGATAAGGACAAAATTTTCTTGCATTGATTTCATTGCTTCCTTGGTCTCCAGTAAAGTATCCATTGTGGAACGAGAAAAATCGGCACTTGCCGATTCGGATAACTTTTGTTTGTTGACTTCTTGTTCATACCTAAATACAAACAACAAAGATTAGTTAAAGTCAAATAATAAAGACAGAAGATAAGATTTCTGAAGACAAATTTGTAAATTTACCGATTGAGTGACTCTTCTAATTCCGTTATTTTGTTATCCCTCTCTTGTAACTGCATTAGAAGATTTTCATTTTTATTCTTTAATGAAGACTCCATAAGTACAAAATGTTGTTGCATTGTTCGCATTTCATCTTTTGTGTCTTCGAGGGTGTCCAGTGTTGTTTTACCTTTCTTCGAAAGGTCTGCAGACATGAGTGTAACCGCCTTTGTTTTCGAGTCAATAACGGAATCTTTTTCTTTCAAATTTTCTTGAAGGTCCACAACAGTTGCTTCGAGTTCTACAATTTTATTATTAAGCTCCGCAATTTTATTCTCTTTCTCTCGAATGCTTTCAATTTGTACTGGTGACATCACCTACAATCAATATTTTAAACATCACTGTCAACTACATGTTTATTAACAAAAATTTAACCAAATATTACATCGCTAACCTCTGAAGTGATCATCACTGGTTTAATAGGTGTAACAGATAGCTGATCCTTCTGTACGTTCACTAGCGCTAAATCCGAATGAGACGTATCTTTCTCTTCCAGCTGTTGCCTAATAGCTTCTACCTTCTCCTCCACGGCGCGTTTAGTTTCAGTCCTTTCTTTGTTACGTTGTTCGAACACTTTCCTGTCCTCGGCTAATTTTTTTTGGAGTAAAGTAGACTTTGCTTTTGCAGTTTTCGCTTGACTAATGTCGTCTATAGCCTTGTCCGAAGTGTCAGGCAACGTCGCGTCGGAGGTGTGTGATGTATCTCTGGGCGGCATGTTTCCTTCCTTGTTCCGACGTGACAATTTATTTCGCGATTTAATTTTTGAAAGTCTCCTCGCATATTCCTGAATCAAATCGATGTTCGCAGAGAACATTTAAGAGGTTCGTGTCAAATGTTTACAAAGAGAATGTTTAATTACCTGGACTTCTTCCTGCTTCTTCGAACTCGGCTTGCTTTTCGTCATAATTTCTTCGAGGGATTCTGCAGAACTCTTCGGTTCACATGTTTCTTGCGCTTGCATAGCAGAATCTGATGACCCCGCTTCTTTCTCCCCCGGTGGCTCTCCCGACGTATCCCACATTGTGAACTGTATAATCAATAACAATAGAAACCACTTCATTATAATTTATATGATATAACATAGACAGCGCAAAACTTTTGCAAGGAAGAAATTATGAAGTCAATGGCAGTGAAAGTTCTTATAGAGTGATCAGACAGTGTGTCACCCACTGCTCTCATTTTCATAGACTAATTGGATGAAAGCTCGACCGAGGTAAACTAATTATATTAGTTTTGTGTATACATGCTAACTGTCATAATATACATAGGTTACCTTGTGGCAAATTTAATTCTTACGACATAGCATGCAAGCAGGAATCTTAGTGCTTTTCAAGAACACAATGTACGAAAGATTAAATAAACAAACGATTTTAAGGTTAACATAAAAAAGAAATATGAAATTTGATTATCTATCTCATACGAAGATGAACTTACATAGCTTCATTTAGACGTTGTAATAATAATTCATGCGTTAATAAATTAAAAATGTTTAAACACAATTTAAATCGACAACATGACGAAGCTAACCTCAAAATATTTTTACTTCGTTAAGAGGTGTGTAATAGTACATTTAATCGTAAAATAAACTACCGGCATCTCAAAGAACACGTACAATATAAAAAATAATTTTGAACACGTAGCTAAGTGACGTAATCGTATGAAAAGAAAGTAATTATGTTAAAAATTCACAATTAGGAGGAAATGTACAACGCATTAAATCCAACAAATTTCTACGATGGTACAATAGAAAATCACAATTTTACAGAGGAAATTTTCTTTGGAAGCCTATTTACCTTTATTTATATTCCAGGAATTGTCAAGATGGAAACACGTCACTATTCGTGCACATAATTTGCTGAAGAGCTTTCACCACTCACGTTCTTCCGAAATCCACTGCAAACACATACATGTTCTTCTTCAGTTTCAACTCTATAATAATTACAGTAATTTTACTGATTATTGTACATTAATATTGTGCAATTCGTTACTTTGCAGTTCCAAATGTAAAGTCTACATCACTCCTTTTACAGCCGGAAACAGTTGGACATTCTAAACGTGAGACATAATAGTTTCACAGCTTGTCGCCAGAGGTCAACAGACACTCATAAATTTTCACAAGATCTTCAATGCAATTTCAATTTTTGCTGTAAAATAAGTATTTTTGTATTTAACAGTAAATCTCATTACACGAAATATATTTATAATTGAAACTAAATTTGCATACATACAGCAACAATTATTTCCATTCTTCTTTCTCTTATAATGGCTATTCGCTTTATTACAAGAAGAAATTGCTTGTATTAATTTTCCCTTAACAAATAAAAATTTTGGTACGGTTCGTATTGTCTTATTTATGCGTCAAAAATTTCTAATTTATTTAAAATCCGTTAATATATTGTTCTTTTATTTTATACATTCTACATTAAAACTATATATATATATATACATTTTTAACTTACATTTATATATGTATCGTTGTAGTTAAGCAATTAATGTTTAAGCTTAGGTATACGTGTGATCAATTTGATAATTGTTAATGCCTACAATTTATTTTCGAATATTCATGCAATTTAATAACAATGGAATAATATAGAACACAATCCCATTGTAGCTTGCACGATACAACAGGTGATAACAGCTGATTCGTATCTAACACGAAACAGAGCAACACCGTGCGCGTTCTGTATGATAAAGAATATTGTATTTAATTAATTAAACAGGTTCATTTTATGTACCTAAACAATAGAAGATGTTTAACCTCGTCGAGGTGATATATATTAACACTTCTGAAAAAATTTGAAAATCGACGAAGGTAGAGGTACGAAAATCAAAACTGACAATTTACTTTACTCCCAAGTCTTTATTTCATCGGATTTTTTTATAATTAACGGTGAAATTAATAACAGCAAAGTATACAGTTCTAACCTAATGGGAAAGCGCGAAACATACAGCACCGTACACAAACTATATATAGTGCACACTATACATAGAATGTTGTACTTTGCATCTGCGCGTGTATATGTAAATGTATGATTCACAATATTCACATACAAGATGTTTGTAATAGAATAAACCATGTCGATATAAAAAATTAATGTATCCAAAGAAGTCAAAGGAAGGAATGACATCAATATTACATTTTAATAGTATAATGATATAAAAATTTCATGAGCTCACTCAATAAAAAGTTGTAAAACACGTTTTCGAAACGAATCTTATCTTTCTTTTTTTTTTTTGATTACTTTTTATTTGATTTTTTTTTTAAATCATGAGTAATGAAAACCAAACCAACCGAATGAGTAATGAAAACATACAAGGTGTCTCCAAACTGATGTACGAAGTAATAATTGTCAAATTGTAATGATCCGAAAATATGTGAGAACAGGTTTTTATTGTTTTTTTTTTTTATATATAGACTACGGTAACGTAAATAAAAAAACTTGTCATTCAGAACTTACAAGATTATTTAAAAATTAAATGTACCGCCATATCTTTACTCCCGTCTCATGAAAGAATAAAAATTATAAATCCAAATTGCTGCTTTTAAGAAACCTTCTTGCAGTTCACTTTTGTAAACTATAGTTGTACACGCGTGTATGTTTCAATTTTGAACGTACATTTCGAATAAAAAGAGGAGAGAGAACTTCGTCTTTATTTCGATAAATACCGTCAGTATTGTGATCTTTCTTAACTTACTTTATAAAAATAAGAAGAACATGTCTATCCAAGTTTTCAGCCATTTTTGAAATAATATATACCTAAGGAAATAAGTTTGTTGAGTAATTCTGTGGAATACCTAAGGACATAAGTTTGTTGAGTCATTTTGACGGGTCCCGTAAACCTAGCGTTAAATAAACTGTGTTGGATTCGTATTTTTTATCCTTTCGTTCGTAGCAAAGAATATGGCGTCGAATTTCAGAAATTCGGCCCTCGAACAACCTTGCGAGGTGCTCAAGAGAAAATTCGTAACTTACACCATTATAATCTCTACGAAATGAAAACGTTCTCACGTTTCTCCGTATAACATACTGTTTGGCAATTGTTTGAAACGGTAGAAATTCGTAGACACCCTGTATAACTGTGCAATATATATACATGTATATATATGTATGCATGCTGGAGCTGCGAAGTATAGGTTTGACGCTACGGCGCACTTGCCAGTATCAACGGTCTGCGTTTATCGACTATTGTGTGTGCTGTGGCAAATGCGATCCTTTGCCTCCAGATCTACAAGAGTTTACGTGATCTTCCTGCGAACGTTAACCGTCGTTAACCATGATGGAGGTACGGAGCCAGTATAAAGGTAGGAAAGGACATTTCGGTTCCCTACTGTGTTGACAGACGAACGAAATCATGCTCGAGCGTCTCGGCTGAACTCGAGGCGGCCACTTTGACAGTTGATCCGTGGAGCAGCCACAGAATTCGTTGAACCGTCCTCTTGTGTTTTCGTTTTCCTGCACAGTTCGTCCGGGAAGGGTTGATCGCGCTTGTTTCTCCCCGTTGGCCGCGTTCTTTTTCTTGTTGCGTTCGCACAAAATGGAATCCTGGCGTCGGAACGTATCGGCAGGCGCTCACCTATTGGCCGTTCACTTTTGGAGGGAAGAAAGCGGCCAGCCGAGAAACTGTAAATAAACGCGTGCCCATTGATCGTGGCCGCGACCATTTGTTGTTGTCCCGCTGTTAAAACGCGGATCGCATGTCGTTGACGGATCGTTGTCGCGACCGTGTAAGCAAAACGCTGTTTTGAAGTTCTACCCTGGCATCGACGGTCGGTAGACGGGAAAATGAATGATGTCAAGTTGATCAATAAAATTCGTGTTTTCATCGGGACGTCCGTGTGACACCATACCGTTGAACTATGCGTAACAAAAACCAGGGCAAGTCGCGACGGTGTTCAAGCTTTCGTGGCATTTAAAGGATGAGACGTATCGATAACACCATCATAAAGTAACGTCACGTAATCGTTTATTTTTAAACGTGTTTTCTCGTCATTGTTATTATACGCGAGTAAAGTAAACCTATCGGGAAAATAGTAGGATATGTTAATTGTCAGATAATAAAATGTTTAAGGCCACTATTGAACACGTAGGCATCGGTTTCTATAATAATCCGCCGTCTTGTAATTGTTATTCTATGTTTGGTATTTACATGAAATTTTTTACCTTTATTTACGACCATTTGTAGCACGTTTATTTTCGAAAAAAAATGGTAAATACATTGTGTAAATTAGTTCATATTAATTTGATGAATTGGAAGACTATCGCAGACTACATGCTGCGACAAGCTGGGTGTTCGAAAAATGGTATTTCAAACTAAAAAATGAATAACTTGTTTACAACTGATTTAGTGTAGTCATTTACATTGGCTACTGTCGAATTTCGAAAGAGTTTATATCGTACGTGTAATATATGTACATAATATCTTATGCATATTAATTCTAACCACTGTTTATGCAGATAACGGCATAACCAATGTATACGTTTCACTTAAGTAGAAACAGCAAGCATTAGGCAGACGTATTGTTTGAATTCAATGCGCGCGAACCCGATGAAGTGTGCATTTCATTTTCTTAATTATACGTTCTACGACTCGTGATTAGACTGTTGATACTGATTTATTTCTTGAATCATTTTAATCTGGTGAACATAACGCATTAGTATTTTTAAATTCTTTAAATGTTTCTACTGTTTCGCATTTGGTCTACACATTTTTGTCATAAATGCATAAAATCCGCAGTCTACTCACACCATTTAAAAAACTCGAGTCAATGACGTGTTAACAAATCATTATCGGTTTACTTACACTTCATTATTATTATTATTATTATTATCTTGGCGGTTCATCAATGAAATACAAAATTGAATATTGAATATTAATATCAGGAAAATTACAATATATTTGAATTTAAAGAAGTAGTAAACAAGTAAATCACTACGATTCCGTGGCGAAAATTATGTAAATATAAATCTGAATTAGTGAGCCAAGGCGAATATGTGTCAAACGGCCATGAATGCTTCGATGTAAATGTCAAAATGTTTCAAACCCATCTGATTCGCCTACAGTCAATAACTAGGTAAGATTGCATACAGGTTTGTATGAATAATGCATAGTATAAAAAAGTATTGCCATTTTCACGCGAATTACGTTGAGTGGCTCGAACAAAAATATTTCACCGGAAAAATTAGCATCCTCTTTCCTGCCACTTGTAAAATTATTCAATGAATTAGTTAGATCGGCGGACATGTAAAAAGGTTGCGTACGTCAAGCAATTAATTTCTTGCTCTTCAGAAAAACTGATCATAACAAATTATCGTTCGAAAGATAACATTAAAACTTTCCCTACGTTTCACAAATTCTGTATTATCGTTTTGTTTTATTGAAGAACTAGTCGTAGAATGTCAATAATTTGAAAGTCAAATCTTAGATTTATTACGGTCGTAGGCCGGCAATCGTGAAAAGAAATCTTTAAACTTTGTTGTTAGTAAGCGGAAGACTCTGATAACGGAGACCTCGGTTAATCGGGATCAGGGATTATCGCGATTCGGTTAATCGAGGTCCTGCAGTATCTGCCAGTTCTTGCGTTAACCTTTGGATGGCGGAAGTTGGGGGCCCGGGCTAGTCTCGTGACTTTTTAATTAATAATTTTCTGCTCTGTGTTAACGATATTATGGATTCTGAATCCAGACAAACTATAGCTCAATTTGTAGCTGGAGATATTTTCTAGTGCGCGCTGCTCTCGACATCATCCAGAAAACTCTTCCAATCGCATAAAAATGCTTGGATTCCACGGCATGCGCATCGTCAAATTTTGGCCTACTTCTAACGCTCATATCACCAAATATCTGCATGATCTCGACAGCTGCTGACCAGCGCGCACTAGATTGAACCTTCCTCTTTCGAACGAGCCCTTGACCAACGGCAAAATATTCTTATTCAAGGACGAAAACTTGAAGCGCGTGAAACCATTTTTTGACGGTAATGTAGTCACTCTACCTTATCGCTCCCGTTCGATTGTGTCTACTCTGCGTGCCCCACAAGAGGTCCCGTGAAAAGAATGCGCGGATTGGCCAGAGTGGAGGGGGCACGCCTCTCCTTTTCGTCTCTAGAGAAATCCGTATTGGCTAAATCGGTCGCACACTATGCTGCGTGTGACGTCAATAGGGACTACAGAAGCGTCAACGGCGGAGTTAGGCGAAGCGAGCGGCGGGGGCCCCCGTTGCCCCTGTGCCGTTCCTGGAAACTACTTATAAGAGATGTCGTCAGACGGGAGAAATTTAGGGGAACAGAGTTACCCTCTCTCTCTGTCATTAGGTTAGTCACGTGACGGAGACGAGACGCATCACGTGACCAGGTGGTAACAGGAGTTTTACGGGGAGGGGGAGTAAGGTAGAGTGGGAGAAAAGTCTTGATCTGGCTTCACTGTTTGCGAGGCACGAACAGTATATTTTGAAAAATTGGTTTGTAGCTGTAGGTGGCTAAATATGTCAGAATGATTGCAAACAAACGGCGTGCGTGCATATTCTGAAAGGTGACATTTCAGCCATCTCCAGAATAAAGATCGGTGAGGATGTATTGGTTTTTGTCAGTTTTGGGAGGCAACAAAGCGCGTTATGAGCATATGACGTTTCACTTTTACCGGAAAGGCAAAAATGCCACGCGAACAAGAGATGTTTTATCTGTGTCTATATATAGAGCTTTGCGGAAGTAGTTTGCTAGGTGATTTCAACCTTGACGACCTGGAATACACCAGGTAGATCCACCACCACTGATAAAGATCAAATCAAAACGGGACGGGTGAATTAGCAGAAATGTTGAAAATGTCAACAACCACTAATCACGAGCATTTAGTGAAGCATGGCTTTGTATTAATCTAGTTTAATGGACAAAAATCTGACGGATGGCACTTCTATCTGAAACTCGCTCGACAAACGCAACGAGAAGACGCCATTTTTTTTCAAGCAAACGGTGACGGGTGACGAAAAATGGATTAATCGTAATAATGTTGAGCGAAAAAACTTCTGGGATAAGCAAAACGAACCAACTCGAAAACCACATTGAAATGTTTGACGCTGAAAAACCTGAGGAGTTCTGGAAGGATGGAATCTTCGAGTTACGTGAAAGATGGAGAAAGGTCGTGGAATAAACTGGTGCCTATTGAATAAATACATATACATATGCATAGGCGTAGCCAGGGGGGCAGGGAGGCAAGCTCTCCCCCCTAATTCTATGGAAAACTTCATTTTCAAACGTACCTTACCCCCTCCTCCGGTCCTACAAAAGTTTCCAAATTGTCGACTCCAATTTGGCCCCCCTGGAGAAATTCCCCGTTACGCCCATGCATATGTGTATATCAAAATTCATGCCATAGACTCTTCCTCAACATTAACCGTACCATGACCGGTTTCACATCCCTCATTTCACAATTATTAAAACTACAATCGCTTTCGTTAGAAATTATCTATTAAATAAATTTCTTCGCACATATCGTTACAAAACATGCGAGAAATCTGAACGAATTCGGTAATTTTTGTAAATCAATGCAGACCAGTTTTCACCCCTCGGTATGGTTAGTGTTAAAAGTAGGAGCTCGAGCATTCCGGTGGAGGGGAGGGTGGGGGCAATATTTGTTTTTATTTGATCATCCTAAAGGTACGCCACCGTTAACCGTCCTTCGCATCCGTGATGGCATTCCCAAAACTATGGAACCTCCTATCTCAGGCTTATCTGCGGTCAGAACTTTCGTGGCGGCCTAATATTTGCATAAGCCCGCAAAAAATTAAGTGCTGCGAACACAAAGGAGAACGGTGGTGGGGCGATTATTGTCTGAAGCGTAGTCGGCAATGAAACACGACTACGGCCAGTACGTGACACTTGATGGTGCGATGCCGTTCGCAGCCGAACCAGTGTGACTCTCGGATCCTACGTTTCTGTTCGATCAGCAGGAACCAGTCTCTCGTGCGATGGCGTTGTTCGAAACGATATTTCGGAGGAAAGGTACGGCACAAAGAAAGAAACGTCGCGACACCGGCGCCAACGGTCAAACCAACCTAACGAGAAAACAGTTAACGAAAATTCAACGTACGGATCCCGTTGGTTTCGGACCGATTTCGACGCTCGAATCAGTGTGTCAGTGTACACCGCCGCTAGAAAAATCCTTGATCGCTTGTTCGGGCAAATTCCAGCCCGGAAATTGACCCTAGACAAATTTATACGAACGCATTCTTCTAAAATGTTCGAAAATCGTTAGAAAATTATTTTTGATCGTGTGAAGTTATTATTTTCCAAATGAGAATACCTCTTTTGTAGAACGAATAGGCTTTGCGACGATTGTATTGCACGAAGAAGGAGTTTCACGATTTTATTTTGTGCAACAACTCGGGAAAGACGAAGTAGTCGTAGTAGTCGTTGATCATGCGAAGTTATTTTCCAAATGAGAATACCTCTTTTGTAGAACGAATAGGCTTTCACGATTTTATTTTGTGTAACAACTCGGGAAAGACAAAGTAGTCGCCGGTAGTCATTAAAAAATTGATTCTGTCCGAGGTTGATGTAAAGTTTTCTAGTAAGTCGTTCTCTCAACGAGATTTCCGTAATGGAAGTGGATCGTGTATTTTTTAGCGATACGTGTAACGCGTTTTATTACGTTTTATTACGCGTCGGTGTGCGTAAGTGTTCACAGAAAATGTTGTGCCAGTGACGCAACTACTTCGTTTAATGGAATCGTTCTTAGGATTCCACTTATTGAGAAGCACATTAGCATGTAATGTCGACTAGGACTTGTTGTCGCTCGGACAGTCGTGCATCGTAAAGATACTTCGCGGCGATTGTATTTAAAAATTTAGCAGATAAATGATTGCGCTATGCTTAGGTCAACGCATCGCCGGGTAGTAACAATAACAGGGCGAGATATGGTTGTTCAGAGCCTTTTCTCTCATTTATCGAACTATCTATAGAGTGGACCTTAGACCGAAAGATAAACAGGCTCGGGACATAATTAGTTGCTCTAATCGAGCGACAGTACCTGCGGCTAACATTTCAGTTGCCGGAAGTCTATTCGAATCGCGAGGCTGCAACTTGACAAAGCTTCGCAGATTTCTTTTTCAATGACAATCCCGGGAGAGATTACTGTCACTTTATAGTTTCGAGGGGATATTAAACGTTAAAGGGGCCTTGCGTAATAGATGGACAAAATGGAATTTCTCGAAAAAAATATTAATTTAATTTTGTCTGTATTTCGATCGAGCGTTCGCAACAAAATGATGTCGCCAAGTTATCAAAATTCTATTCGATGGACCTGTAAATAAAATGAATCGCTTTTCGTATGTCGTGGGGCCATCGTGCAATGTTTACTATTGCGACATACCGTCCGAATAAAAATTGTTTCTCGATTTCTTGCGAGAGTAACTGTTATTAATCGTTGATTTATCAGTACCGGTTTGAAATGATTTAGAAATTGCAACGGTAACTTTCTAATTTGCGAGAGAAAATCAGGTTCGGTGTAGTATATCGTACTAACAAGTGTCGGTCAGGAAACGCCACGTTTTCCGGCTATAGTGCGAGCGAGAGAGAGACACTATCAACGAGAAACCCTTGCCCGGACTATACGGATCGACTGTCGGCCGAAAGCGACGATTTACGTTCGCGACATAAATTATTTACTAGATTTCATCACGCTATATTGCACTCGGCAATATAACAAGCATTGGGCCAATTAAAATTGGATGAGTTGAAGGGGATAAACGATTATGCGAAGGCCGCTTTAAGATTACACGATTCAACATCGTTTCTAGCAGACAAAATTCCGTTAAATAACCAATCATTTTTTCATTAGCGCGACATAAACAATCAGGGTCCTTTTCTTTCCGCAAAGCTGACCTCTCCAGTTATCCTTGTAAAAGGAAATAAATTTGGAAATTACAACCTTAATAATTTTTAATTAAAAATATTAGGACCCGTCAATTTTGATGGGTCCCGTAAACCTAGTGTTAACATTGAACCATACGACTTGGATTTTTTTTTAAGAAGTTAACACAATTGGTTGCTACATAAAGCGAAACAAAATTTTTGCAAAAATTGCAAAAAATACAAAAGTTATATTTTGCAACTTTCTTATGTGGACTTACATTGAAAATTTAGAAAGTACGATTTGTAGATCTGTATGAATTACACGTGTTCTGAGAATTTCATCAAAATCGGTGAACAAAATGATCACACCAGGACGAAATTCCCTGCGATGATTTGGATTTCAAACCATGCCGGCCCCCTTAAGTTTCCGGAATTTTTTGGAAATCGACATCGCAGTCAAAAATTTCGAAAAAATTCACGGTCGAGCGTGCTATTGGGGGGAATGTTCACGAATTTTTTCGTAATTTTTGATTGCGCAGAACAGAAGAAATAGAGCAAATTAAGGGGGCCGGCAGGCATTTGGCCTTGACTGTCACGCTATGTTACGCTGTGCCTTTTCTTCTAGACATTTTACGTCTTAAAATTCAGAAATTCGCAATTTGGGCTCCATACAGAGGTAGATTGGATTTTTAGGAAACACGATTGACCAGTTCCAAACTGCTCATTGCAATATTGAAGCGATAGTTTGTCTAGATTTTGACCCTCGCATACGTATATGGATTTCAAACTACGCCGGCCCCCTTAAGTTTCCGGAATTTTTTGGAAATCGACGTCGCAGTCAAAAATTTCGAAAAAATTCACGGTCGTGCGTGCTATTGGGGAGAATGTTCACGAATTTTTTCGTAATTTTTGATTGCGCAGAACAGAAGAAATAGGGCAAATTAAGGGGGCCGGCAGGCATTAGGCCTTGACTGTCACGCTATGTTACGCTGTGCCTTCTTTTCTAGACATTTTACGTCTTAAAATTAAGAAATTCGCAATTTGGGCTCCATACAGACGTAGATTGGACTTTTAGGAAACACGATTGACCAGTTCTAAACTGCTCGTTGCAATATTGAAGCGGTAGTTTGTCTAGATTTTGACCGTTGCATACGTATATGGATTTCAAACCATGCCCCCTTAAGAGCGTACGAATGCTTATGGGACACGATGCAAGCGACACGATGCAAGTGTTTTTCAGCAGTTCTATAATTCGGCCACTCTGAAAGCGGTAATCGCGCGTAATCACCTGTCTGAAAGGGCTGAAGTCGAGTGGTTGTTCAGCGCATTGTCGATCGAATCCGGGCAGTCTTGTGCAACGTCCTGTTGTGCAAACGCGCGGTCTTTCTTCATCGCGCGTTACTGCATTCGTTCATTAGCGGCCGCGAAGCTTCTTGCCGGTTCCGGGCTCGCTAATGCGCGCCCGGGGGGAAAAGAAAACGAAAACAAACAAATCTGTCGTATCTGTTCTGTTATCCGCAGGCATTTTTCTTTTGACGCGATGACGATTTTGCCCTCCGCTATACACACGACACAAACACGAAACGGTTGGTCGCGCGAACACACTTCTGCCGCTTCGGGAACAAAAAAGGAGATCAGCTGAATCTCTATCATCCAATTAATTAATGTAGAGGCGAGCGTTCAAACACGAGAATTTTCAAGTTATGCAACAGCTGCTGTGCGAGACAATCGACCGCGGGATGGGGAAAATTCAAAGCTACGCAATAAGATATTGCACACTATCTCCGATAAACAACGGTCGATCGAAATTGTAAATATGATCGTCGGAACATGGAGATAGCATTGCATAGGAGAACAAAACGATTTCACAGAATCATGTCATGATAAAATGCTCTCATCCTTTTGCTAGATGTAAATACTGTCGACAGAGCACTTTTTAATACTTCGCACGACGAAGGTGACACTAGAGGTCGACAGAAAAATTGCCTCAACGCTTCCTCAAACTTTTCCCGAACCTTTCCTTAACGCGCTAGGTTTACGGAGCATGAAAAGTGAGTACTTCACATTACTTTATAAAAATAAGAGGAACGTGTATATCCAAGTTTTCAGCCATTTTTTAAATAATGTATATCTAAGGAAATAAGTTCGTCGAGTAATTCCACGTAGATGGATCTTCACAATCTCCATAATCGTAAATTAAAAATATTAACCCGTGAACCTAGTATGAACCTAGTGTGGCAAAGAAAAATTTTAACGAATAATTTCTTTGCTCATTAAGATCAGTTTTACCATTTTATTTAATTTTGTGGTTTACTTCGTGAACGGCCGTAATGACGCGTGATTATTTGTTTTTGCCAGGAGTAGTAAGAAATAAAATGGTGACGTGGCGGTAAAATTCTTGTAAGAATTGTTATTTATACTTTTATTTGAAATGACAAGAATATTCGTTTTCCAGTGGCGGCTGCGAGCGGCGATGGTTGCAAAAATCAGACACCCCCGACCCTCCTCTCGAGTTTAAGAAGCGTCCTCTTCGTGATCGGAACGGTGGTGATCGGATTCGCAGCTTTGTGCAACTCGCTAACATGGTAAATTTCATCGAATAAGACGTACAAAGATTAATTGTTCTATCGTTAAACGCCGACCGAACGAAAGGTCAGCGTTTTCCAATTCCAAAAATCCTGCCACTTCGATCGAACCAATTATGATAGCAATCGATTCGTTCCCCAGGCATCTGCAGCGATTCTGGGGTGCATCCGGGGATTTCTGGCAAGCACAATGGGACAAAATTCTGGACAAACTGGGCGATGATCCTGTGACACTCTGGGTCTATGGTAAACAGTATAACGATTTCACGAAGTTGTTGAACGTAGAGAAACAGATCGATTAAAAATTATATTTATTTTTTCATTCCTTCGCCCTGCAAATAGAGTTTTCCTGACATCGTTTAATTTGTTCAATTGCTGCTGATAACGTTCTGCTTGGCATTAAATTGATCAATTCATCGGTAGCTTGCGCAGCATTTTTTGCACTTGGGAAAAGGAGGAAGTTTAAATGTTTCACTTTTGTACAGCTGATACGATAATGACAAAAACATTGAAAATATCATATCGTTCTCGACTCATTCAAATTATTAAGAGGAAAACTAAATGTCTGTTTAACTTCCGCTCCCTGCGGAAAATGTTTACTTTATACAAAGATCCACGGTCTAATAATAATATTCTGTGCTCTGCAGGAAATTATTTTTCTCGTTGTAAAAAATTATCCGATTTATTTTCGATCCCGTGCAACCTTTCATGTAATTCTACGTTTGTGAAGTAAGATTTTGTGAGATGTGAGAGATCGTAACGAGAAGACAGTCACCGATCTCGGAAAGTTGAACGTGTTTGACTTTTTTTCAGGGTCGCTGGGGCTCACGTTTTTCGTTTACTGGTTCTTCGGCGGTATTTATACAATTTTAGACATAACAAATCGACCGGCCGCTCTGCGACGATACAAAATACAACCTGGAACGAACGAACCCGTCAACAGCAGGGAACTGTGCAAAGTAATCGCGCAAGTAGTGTTCAATCAGATCATTGTTGGGGTTCCTCTGGCGTACGTCAGTTATCGTTTCATGGAATGGCGGGGTTACCCCCCCGTGCGTGAACTGCCGACCTTCCACTGGGTACTCGTTGAAATTGCAATACACATATTATGCGAGGAAATTGGATTTTATTACTCGCACAGGTACGTCGATTTTCCTGCATAGACGCTGTAGCAGCATGCGACCGTCACACGTTCGTAAGTCAGACGAATCAACAAGGAAAATGTATCTTAACGAATACTCGAATTTGTTAAAACATAGCCCGTTCGGCGATTTTGTCGTATTAACCCTTTGCACTCGAATTTTGCAAAATTTGTCCACGACGTCAGGATCTTGCAGAAAATAGATTTTTGTGACAAAAACTAATGAAATCATTTCCATTTACTTGATCCATTTATTTCTGGGACTCAAGGTCCCATTTACCGTCGCAATACTCGCCCCTAAAAATGTAATCATATTTTTCTTTGACCGTTCGTTCTATTGTTATCAGTAAGAAGTGAGATTGGGGTCCCACTGTTTATATAATCGTCGAACTCTGTACAATATTCGTAATATTGTAAGCGAATAGTTGCAAGTAAAGCAGTAATACAATTGTATTTCAGATTCCTCCATAGCCGCTATTTGTACAAGTATATACACAAACAACATCATGAATGGACAGCCCCGATAGCTGTAACGTCGCTATATTGCCATCCTTTAGAACATATTGGCTCGAACCTATTGCCACCGTTTTTGGGAGTATTCATCGTAGGTTCACACGTGGCTACCGCTTGGCTTTGGTTCTCGCTTGCTATTCTATCTACGTTGAATGCTCACTCCGGTTACCATTTACCATTCTTCCCATCCCCAGAAGCTCATGATTTCCATCACTTGAAGTAAGTATACTTTCCAGCAACTATCGAAGCAGAAGTCTTTCTTACATTCTTATCCCTGTTTCATCTGTCGATTATATCATATTGCACAGGATGAGGCATCTAAATAACTCTGTTCCCATTGGAAATGCGAAAGAATGCATCAAACTGAATTTACTTGGTCTCAAGATCAAGGTATACAAGATCTGAATTCAATACTCTTTTTGTAGAGGACTTATGCAGATTCATTTCCCCGAGTGGATTATTTTTCATCGTAGTTGAAAATGCTTTATTAGATGCTATATAAAATATTATAATTCCGTTACAAAGAAACAGAGAAAAAAAACGATGACGTTAGGTCATGTATCCCTAGATACCGAGTAAAAGTCCGATGCACTTTTTCCTGTTGTCCGAACGATTTGTTTTAGGTTTCCCATCCTGTATATTGTATATTACAGAATTGAATGTAAGCAGCAACGAAAGTGGAAAAAATTCTTGCAGTGAGAAAACGATGGGCTTCTTTAATATTTTTAATTTAAAGTTAATATAAAATTGTTGTTGTTTCTTTTCTTGTCAATAGAAAATGCGCTGCCCAATAGAATTTTAGCAATCGTAAGGGTACCGTTGTGATTAGGTGTAGCGAAATTAAATACTAAATATGTCTACACTACTAGATTAGAATTTCACCAACACCGTGTGCACATAAAATGAACAGTGTGAAATTTCGAAAATTTCTATTTCGAATTGGACAGCGAGCACTGTATGTATTTGTATTGTTTCAGATTTAATCAATGTTTTGGAGTCTTGGGAGTGTTGGACCGTATTCACGGAACGGACACCCAGTTCCGTAATTCCAGAGCTTATCAGCGTCATTTGATGATGCTTAGCTTGATACCGCCAAGGGAAGCGTTCCCAGATGAAGTAAAATATAAATCTAAATAAAGGATTTTTAATGGACGTCATAATAAATATGAAAGTTCAGTATAATGTTATTCTGAAAATACGTAGAAGATACTTTGTGATCTGAGGAATTTCATTTTCATTATTCTTGATTAAGCATGATTGACCAGACAAATATAATCAGCAGATTGCATTCCGAGCTGATGATATTTTTCTCGTGGTTACCTGACTCAACGATCAAATACGCTTTTCTTACGTAGAAACTGCATACTTTTAGTCAGTCCATATTTTCTTGCAGTTTCAGTTCATTCAGAATACTAAACTGATGCGACAGTAATTAATTTTATATAATAATTCAGTACAGGTGCGACGTTTAAACGTTTTTTTTTTTTGTATGTGATGTGAAATATTTAATATAATTGTACCCACAATGTTATTAATCGGTCAACCCTAAAGTGTAAGAGCAATCGTTTCAAAGTTGTAACGACATTATGTGTATCCACTTTCTTTTCTTATTGAGGACTATACAAATATACATGGAATGCTATAAGAATTTTAAAAAACGAAATTTAGATTATTGAAATATCTTTTTTACGACAAAAATACACTGTTGGAGAACTTAGTATTATATGAAGTACTTCATCTGAATATATATGTATATATATTCACGTAATATAGCAATATCGTGAAGACGTTTACTTGGAAAATTATGATTGTATTGGAATTACGACATTGTGACAAAACTGTTTATGACAATTACTATTTTTATATTCAGTTCCATAATAAAAGCAATAACGTAACACAAATTTAATCTAAGGTGGAATCATGATTATAGTGTTGTCATTTGTAATATGTCATTGATAATTATGCACTCTTAACACTTCATATTTATATGGTTAAGTCGAATTTAGAGACATCGATATCTACAATCATCCTTTTGTATGCTTGAATTTGTTTGTTATACAAAAGTACGTGCTTGTAAAGTCAACAAATTGAATTGTTTCTACGTTTCTTCTCTTCGCGAGAAGAACATTGTTCCGAACAATATATGGAAATCGATGATCTACTAGTTGTTAGTTATTGTATCGAACGACGTTTCTTCAATCGACAGTATGAAGTTTGTAATTTGTATGAGATTCCAACACTGCTAATTTTATGTAAATATTCACAGAAAATGCTTACTAATAAAACTTTATAATCAAGTGGCGGTGGAGTTTTTGTTTCGTGCACGGGAAGAAAACTGAAGCGGCTTCAATTACATGTGTTTATATTTTATAACAATATGATTTTTTACATACTTATACAAAAATAGCTGTTACTGTTTTATCACATTTAGAAAAAATAGAAATTTTACGAACAGTAAACAAAAAGGAAGTCCCGCTGGGTATTTCCTCCTTATACATAACAATCGCGAAAATGTTATAAAACGGTGTAATTGCACAAATCATTGCTTGTATTTGCAACAGCACGAGTCATTCCCAAAGATTGCTCACTTTCCATTTAAAATGCATATCGTAATTCTTATCAATGTAAATACATAGGAAAACAAACCTAATTAACACGTTTGAGACGTGGTCGTCAGTATCGAATCTGATAAATAAACTTAATAGCCAAAACATAAAATGCCCGTTTAGAAAACTGTAATTTATATAACATACACCCTGACTATTTCGTGATCTGTTTGAACTATGTAATCGTCTATTAGCAAACATCTATTTCTTGTTTTCCATCTCAAATAGAATCTCTGTCGCATTTAGCGCGTTATCTTCTGTTTATACTCTGTGAAACGCCCGCTGAGTGCTCTTCGCAAACGGAAAGTACATTTCTATACGAAACTTGGCTTCGTCTCAAACGTGTTAACAATCAGCAAATAAATGCACTGCTATAAAAACAGTTCTTACAAGAAATTAGAAAATCGTTGCTATATAAATCAAACGCTTCTTTGGTGAAATAAGTATTAGCTTAAAATTTGTAAAATAACACAAAATATATTATACAAGATCTAAATAATATAATAAGATTTTAGTGGAAGACAAATTACCAGAAGCAATGCTCTATTTAAAAAGAAATCATTGTAATTCAACAGCTACATCAAACTAAGTTCAAATGAATTATCTATACATTATTTTTCCATTCTGTTTTATAGCTAGAAAAGTTAATTTCCGAATAATAATAATAATAATAATAGTAATAATGATAATAATAATAATAATAATAATGTACATAACATGTATAATGTGTAGATATAACTTTAACAATTTTGAAATTAACATCTCTTTAAAGTTCTATACTTGCAAGGTTTATCGAATACTTTTACTGTTATAATTTTCTTATCTAGTTTGCTGTAATTTTTATATTGTCTTTCTTGTATACCGTTCATCATAATTATATGCATGCGAATTTCTCATATTCCGTGTAAACAATCTCCTCTGTATACAAAACATATTTGTAAACATATAAAATAACAAATCTCGTAATAAGGCAGTAATTGAATAATAATATTGTATGTGGAATAAGCTATGATACGATACACATTTGCGATTCTGTATATAAATGGTATAATATCGTAATCAAAGTTATAGTGGCAAAGTAGTATACTAAAGTTGTATTATATACAGTGCTTCGAATATATGTACATTGAAATATAATTATGGCGGTGATGGAGGAATTCAAACGAAATAAATGGTCCACAATAACATGTCTCGTTCTGTTTTCTCTTCATATTTTTCCTGTTATCCTCCATAATTGGAGGATCTTTCCATTTTGTGAATTTCTTGGACAACGATAATCGAACAATTTAATTCGTTTGAGTTCCCCTATCGCGCCTATAACTATAATTCAATACTTATATCAGAGACACCTTCTATATGTAATGTATTGCACGGATGGAAGTATTCTTATGATATAAATTCCTGAATGGTATTACATTTATAAATACTAATCATTGTACATTCCATCAATAAGAAAATCCATTCTGCGGTAGTGTCTTTTCTCCCAACAATCTCTACCTTGTTTATACACTATGAAAAGAATAGCACCTAACGCTGGCAGAGCTATGAGGACAATAATAACTTGAAAAACGTAATCTATTCTTTTTGGCAAACCTGAACGTAATCTTGTAGGTGAAACGAATGATCTCTTATCATTATTAGGTCCTGCTATTGTTACAGTTGGCTTCGCTTTGTGTTCTCTAAACAATGTTGTTATCATGGTGGTACTGCTTGTTACATTCAGTTGCAGAGATACACTTGCATTCGATTGCGACTTGCTGCTTGCGGTAACATTAAAAATATTCTCTTTCTTCTCAGAAATAGTTAATTTTGAATCGTTCGAATTGCCGTTTGTGTGTTCGCTGTTCACAGTTATTGTAGAAGATTCAACTACTGACTTTACATTTTCAATTATCACTCTATCGGTAGAAATAGTTTCTCTCTCGTCGTTCAACGTGTTGGTCGCACCTTTTCTTGGCACTATTTTGGATAATACATTATTTCTTTTCGCAGCTATTATAAAATCATCCTTGCTGGTTGTTGAATTACTTTTCACGCTTAGATTGTCCAAACCGCCTGCTACGTATGACGTAGTAGAGGATACAGGCTGAGTAGTATATGTAATCGAAATTGGACCACCTTCTCCCATCAACGAAGAGGTGACACGATTTTCCTGAAATAAAATTTAAACGAACTTTAACACCGATACATAGTTGCGACTTCTACGAATTTCTGCTACACGATTTCTGTGCACAAACATTACATTGTGTTCCCTGTAATGTGAAATGTAGAGACCAAGAAAATGTAAACAAATGAAACGTTAATTGAGAAAGTTCTTACTTCGAACGGTTCCGGTGAGCCAACAGGTTTCAGGGTGGAATTTATCTTTGGAATCGCCAAAGATAAAGCTCGATAATTATTTCCAACCGATACATTATTGGACGCTAAAGGTGTTGTACCATCTGTTTTAATTTCATCGCCGACAGACGAGGTTAGAATAGACACGATCCATATAAACAGAGTCAATCCATGAAGTCTTGACATCACAAACGAACTCATTATTTTAACCATAATACCGTAGTTCGCAGTGCTTCTGATTCCTGGATAATCCCAGTTAAAACGTGCAAAAATATAGAAAAAATAAAAAAAAGCGAACGGGCTCGAACTACTACGAAATTCGTTGCTCCATCGCAAGCACGCACTAACTGTTGCGTAAACAAATATGTGTACAGATAAGTACATGTATAAATGTGTAGTGCACACCCCACTAACATACGTCAATTGATACGATTTCACTGTCTTTGAAATCGTTAAACGATAAACTGAAATTTTCTTATTTATTTATAACAAAATTTTTAAAGTAAGTACAACGATGTACAACTACTTTAGGAAAACGTTTCATTTACAGAAACGTGGTTTTGCGTCTTAAACTTAGTGCTTCTTTATGAATTAGTACAATTAAAACTAATGAGAAGTACACAATTATAAATGATGAGATTAATTCGTAGTTGTATGTTTTAATCGAACTGGCGCCACAAGAAAATGGTGCCGCCATCCAGCGTTGTGGAACTGATACATTCTACTGAGTCGGTATTGCAGATTTTCAAGTTCAGAACCAGAGGGGAAATAAGGTATAGTGCTGCCCCCTCTAATTTTTAGCCTGGACCAGAACCTGCATCGTTAGCATCGGATTCCAAATAATGCCAGGGTGGGTGCTACTTCTATGTTAATGGAGGGTCTTCTATGTAGGCTCTGATGTAGCCTAAAAGATGATGCAGATTCTAATACAGGCTAAAAAGATGATGCAGGTTCTGGTCCAGGCTAAAAAGTTGATGCAAGTTCTGTTCCAGGCTAAAAAGTTGATACAGGTTCTGTTCCAGGCTAGAAAGTTGATGCAAGTTCTGTTCCAGGCTAAAAAGATGGTGCAGGTTCTGTTCCAGGCTAAAAAGGTGGTGCAGAAAAGTGCGGACACTAAAACTCATTTCCTCTCTGTCAGAACCCTACACAGAAACACGTCCGAAGAATTCGCCTGGTAAGGGTTAAACAATTTTGAAAAATTAAAAGTATTTCAACATTTTTGGCTTTGCGACTGAGTACACAATCGTGCGTGAAAATAATACTAAGAGTTTCGAGTTGCTTTCCAATCAAGATTTCATTGATTTAGTGCGACACACTGTACTTGCAACGTGTGTACGAATTTTCTGAGAGCACCTTCGCGAAATTTAAATCTGAACAGTCGCGTACCGACTAGCGCGCGCGCACGCGCACACACCTTTAAATAACGGTTTCAAACCAGCTGTCCCCCATTTTCGTTCGGATCTCGAAAGTACAATAGGGGTTCCACAGGACCCTTTGACGCTTTTATGCGATGTCCAACTGCAGACGTTCCAGCACATATGCGGCGAATCGAGACAAAGCGATTTAAAGACCGGTCGTTACGGAACTCAGAGTCTCTGGATTCTCAATAATTGACCAGCGACCGTGTCCACGTACAATAACGCACTCTAACGAAATTCGGAAAACCGAAACCGGAAAGATACGAAACGTATTGTTTTTATATCTAAAAGAGGAAGAAAAACAAACCGAATCTATCTGTAAAACGTTTCGTTTTGTTGCTCGTATTTTTCTTGTATGCTCTGGCATAATTGACAAACGTGACTCACCTTGTGTTTAGCGGCACACGTTCCCACAAAACTTGAATAACATTCGCTCATTAGTGGGAAAACCGATCAGACTTCCGTCCGCGTCATCGCAGTCAAGAGTCACTGTGCCAACAGTCATTCGAAGCAATAATAGCGCTATACAAAATAATATTAAAAAAAACTCTCTTACGGTTTACGATTGAACTGCAGATTCCCTGCATATTTTAGATTACTGTGGAACGTTCAACTTCTTCCTGTTTAATGTTTCACTGGATAGTAGATTTTGTCAAAAAAATGTATAGAAACGAATAGGTCTCATTTAAAACAGTTATATTATTTTCAACCTAATATCAAGATACAAAATTAATTTCTATTCTACTTAAATTTGTTGCGATTCAGAAATTGTGCATTTTCGAAATAAAAATGAAAATGTAATTTTTCTTTCAATCGTCTTACAAACTCGAAAATACGCTTCGAACGTCTGTAACTAAATTAATATTGGTAATAGTACTTCATTTTGTTTCCCTCAGGGTTACAATTCATCTCTTCCTTCCTCGCGCCGCTCTTACCCTAACCTCACTTCTATCTTAAGAATTATCTTATTTATTTTATTTCTACCGCTTGCATCTACTCAATCTTTTAATTTTTTAGATTAAGATAGATGTATCTGAGATAATAAGGTATATAGATAATAAGATTATAAGGTATATAAGATAATAAGATTGCACACACGTTACCGTAACCTTACTTCTATCTTAAGAATTATCTTATTTATCTTATTTCTACCGCTTGCATCTACTCAATCTTTTAAGTTTTTAGATTAAGATAGCTGTATCTGAGATAACAAGATTGTACACGCGTTCAAGAGCACCTGATAGATTCGATCGAAATTGCAGAACCACAGTGCTCCCTTGAACGTGTACAAATAAATGTACGGGGACTAGTTATCAGTTCTCCGGAAAGGCCGGCATACTCGACACGAGAGACGTCAGAAAATCACGCCAATGCTATTTTTAAGGGCCAGGTGTGACTCCGGTTCCCTATCTGGGCCCATGTGAGCGTGTATATGCATTTCCACAACCATAGTGCCGCCATAGGGTCTCGGGGCACGCGCCACTCCAGCCATCTGCGTGAAATGCCTCCAACGATGAGTGTCCCCGCATGTACGCGCGTGTGCGTGGCCGTGAATGATTCACTAAACCGTGCTCTTTCACGACCGTAATCGCCGATACGATTCGATCGGCGGACGCACAACACCATTGTAACGTACTCTCTCCCCCGCAGAACCATTGTACTGTCCCATACTCAACGCGTTCTGAATTTTGAGTTTCGAAAGAAAGGTCTTCTTAACACTCTTATCTTCGACTCGATGTTCGACGGGAGTGCCTATTAGGCTCGTCTCGTACCGTTAGGTGCATTAGGCGCCTCGGATAGACTGCGAATGTTTATGAACACTCGGTTCAGGGAGCGCAAAAAGTGGCCAGTTTGGATCATTTAGTAAAAATATTAAAAATATATTCGGTCAGCCTTTTAGCAGCTTTCATCATAATATATATTCCAATCACAATAATTGTAAAGCAAAGAATGTAGATCCTTGTTGGTTGAATTTATTTTCAGTGGTTTTTTTTCGGGGATCTAAAGTAAATCGTATCCAGGACAAAATGGAAGGACAATCCGACGTACAGACTCGCTGGAAGTTTTCGTATGGGAACGCGGGGAATTGTGGGAGTGCTGCCGCGACTATCTCGAATCTTTTCTGTTGAGGAACAGGCTACAATGAATTAATCGCATTGTCC
The DNA here is from genome assembly GCA_028454255.1 of Halictus ligatus. NCBI lineage: Eukaryota > Metazoa > Arthropoda > Insecta > Hymenoptera > Halictidae > Halictus > Halictus ligatus. The sequence continues at coordinate 15,518,498 of CM052138.1, read as the reverse complement.
CAACAGGGACGATCGTGAAAAGGTGCGCGCAACTCGTCGGAGCTCATGGTCCGCGCGTTTCGATCATTTCTGCCGGTGGACGCATCGCGCGCCATTATACGGGTGCTGCATATGCAAATCGATGATCGCAGACCCGTCCTTTCGTTCGACGCAGTTGTATAATCACGCTTTCCATCAGTCATCAAACCGCGCAACCCGCGTTTGCAAACGCGAGATTTCCATAATCGCTTTTGATGATTGCTTTTCGGGCAGTCCACGGACGGATAATGCCATAATGCTACTTTCTAGGCCTCCCACATTTGGAGAATGCTTCTTCCGATCCATTATATCCGTTACTAAGAAAATTCCTATGCGCGGAGTCATCCGGTCGACGAAACGGTCTTCGAGCTGTGGCGACTTGCTGAACATTTCTATCGGTAGATCGCATTCTCGCGGTGGCATTATCATCCTTTGTGCCATTGTCAAAGTCGAAAATCAAGGTTCGAGGCTTCGAGAATCGGTGCAAAAATTACACAAAATTACGACAGTGTCGGAAAAGTTGTCAGTTTATATTCTAACAAGTTTGTAAGTTTGTAAGTTTAAAATTATTTTTCCGTGATCTTTACCTAAAATGGAAATATCTTTTTAGGGGATGTTTAGCTGCACCTCGGCAACTCGCTTGCATCTATTCTTGTAATTTAAAATTACAAAAATGGCCGTCTACCATCTTACTCGTCTCTTATCGTTAGACAGCGGATTTTTATGGTGCAACAACAATTAGACGAATTCACGCGAACGCATTCCCCCGCCTGCAAAGAAGCAGAACGCGGGCCAGTTACGCTTTGACGGTTACACACGGGTCACACATGCCGGGATTACACGGAGGGTGCGCGCACCCCATAGGTGAGCACCCCATGGACGCGACAAAGGAGAAGGGGAGGAGCTCTGTTTTCATGCGAGTTGGCTTGCGAGCCCGAGGGGCGGGGAGGCGGCGCGACTTTACGGGAGGAAGTCGGGATCGGAAGCGGCGAGATCCGAGTCAGTCGCTCGCGAAGCACCGATACGTTTGGATCGATCGATCACCGCCTCTTCGTCGATCCGTGACCCGCCGCTCGGCCTCGATCGCGTGCGTCAATTTAAATCGCGACTGCAAAAACACCGCGCGGCGAGCCGACGTTACGTCAAACCAATTTTCATTCGTTTCTGCCGTGAATTCTTCGAGGCATCTGTGTTTGCTGAAATCGAATCGACGGAGAGCGTCTTCCTATCATTTCTAACTGGAACGGGACTGTATTTACCAGAATTTAATCGAAGAGCAGGATTTTTGCTGATTCTATCAAGGTTTCACCGTGACTTGAAGAGGAGGTTTGAAGAGGATCGTCTGCTTTTGTTTTCTCTTTCGTTTTTCACCAAATTTAATCGGCGTTTGCTGAAATCGAATCGACGAAGAGCGTCTTCCTATCATTTCTAACTCGAACGGGACTGTATTTACCAGAATTTAATCGAAGAGCAGGATTTTTGCTGATTCTATCAAGGTTTCACCGTGACTTGAAGAGGAGGTTTGAAGAGGATCGTCTGCTTTTGTTTTCTCTTTCGTTTTTCACCAAATTTAATCGGCGTTTGCTGAAATCGAAACGACGAAGAGCGTCTTCCTATCATTTCTAACTGGAACGGGACTGTATTTACCAGAATTTAATCGAAGAGCAGGATTTTTGCTGATTCTATCAAGGTTTCACCGTGACTTGAAGAGGAGGTTTGAAGAGGATCGTCTGCTTTTGTTTTCTCTTTCGTTTTTCACCAAATTTAATCGGCGTTCGTTGGAGTGCCAGTTAGCACGAGGATGCTTCCCGCGTTGACGCGATAGGCGATCGGTGTCTTCACGGGGGTTGCGATGGACACCATAAGGTCCTCCGGGCACGCGACCTGTGGGAGGGTCGTTCTGCTCCGCTGAGCCGTGAAACAACCCCGGTGTGCGTCAAACTGTACCGGGGGCTCTTCCTTATTGTTACCACCGACGGTGCAACGGCCGAAGAGAAGCTTCGAAATTGTCTTCGGGACGCGAAGAGTTGCCAGAAGAGTTTACACGTAGAAGAGTTCGAATTTCACCTTTCAACCGGGTTGCAACTGCTCGTTCGTAAAGTGTTTTATGAGCCAGAGTGGGTTTTCTGATCGGACACCATGAGCGCGTTCAAGAGACACCAGAGCAGAGTGTTCTGGGGCCACATGGAGGCGCAGGATCTAGGCCGACGGAGTCCTTTCGGCGCGAGGAACGACCTTGCCGGGACGAGGATTTCCGAGGAAGTCGAACCGGAAGAGTCGAGCACCAACGAGAGCAACACCGTCGAAAACATCACGGCGATTCATGTCTGTCCCAGCGAGAACAGGCAGGACTTGTATTCCGTGGCGTCGATTTGCGACGGAGACATCATGACTCAAACGTAAGCGCGAATTGAACTCTTTTTAACCCTTTAAACCGTCCCAATTCTGTTATTAATTGCAGTAACTAATCATAGCTCCGTCTAGGCTCGAGAATGCCCTTCGTTGCCCAGATTTGAATCGGATTCAAAATCAAAGAACTTTCGATAGAACTGAGGTGGAGTGATGAAATTGTTTTTAAATTAAAGCTGAAACTTTGTAGAATACGGGAAAAATAAGGAGATTATGGTACGAACGTTTTTTAACCTCGAGAAAATTCGTTAAACGTGCAGAGATTCAAGAAAATTGTGGTTTTTCCAATACCACGCGCGGAAAAATTTGTTTTTAACATGTTATACATCATTTCCCATAGATTTTTTCACGCTGATTTCAAATCTTGTCTCAAAATTTGTCCACGACCTCAGGATTTTGCAAAAAAACTAAATTTTTTCGACAAAAACTAATGAAATCCTTTCTATCGAAAGTTCTTTGATTTTGAATCCCTTTTATTTGTTTATAAATGGTTTTAAAGTACTTGTAAAATGTTTCCCTAATTTGGCCGAAATCACGAGTTGCTGGTTTGACCTCGAGTGCAAAGGGTTCATACTTCTTTATCTGATAGGTCCAACGAATCTGTCTCTAAACGAGGTTATGAAGAACTAAGAGCTGAATTCAAGGATAATTTGTTCGGTATAGTTCAATAATAGCCTCATCGCAGCCTTAGTAGCGGCGGTAATTGTTTCCAAACAGTTATACGTTGTTGCTTTAAAATTTCTTTTATGTTATAAGTATTTTTCTAGTAGAGAAAATCGTTTATAAATTATCGGTGGCTGGATCCTTCTGGAGACTTCAATGCTTCTGTGTTTGTATAGGACAGCGCTATTAGGCTTGAGCCTCGATTACTAGAAGTTGTGAAGGGTATTTATCAAGTTCGCGAACAATAAATAAATCTCGTTAAGTTTTTAGTTCGAGCTCGTTAATAGGCTTCTGCAGCGGATGTCTCCATTTTGTTTCACTCGGATTGCCGGTATTACCTGTTAAACAGCAAATTCGTTTAATCTGTTTTTAATATCTAGTCGTTCCGATATTATTCGACCTAACAAGTTAAAATTAATTGTCGCAGCGCAACGATGGACATTCGGGACGACGACAAGGACGACGAGGACAACGTGGTCCTGGCGAACAGATCCTGCAGTCCCATGAGCCACGACCTCAGGAGCCTAGATTCAGGATTCTCCGACTCCGAGAGATCGCACTGTTCCGAGCACTATGAACACGAGACGCCGAGACGAAGAAGAAGACGAAGGCTGAAGGACCGGCGAATGGGCACGCATTCGAGGGACGGTTCCGTTTGGTTCGACAAATCTCTTCCGATGTTCACGTCCACCCCGAAGAACTCGAGAAGCTTGCCTCGGAAAACGGCGCAGAACGATGCGCGTCCTGGCCAAAGCGTGCCAACAATGCGCAGGTAATTTTGACACGAAACACTTAGTCGAATGATAACGAAGAAGACCAACGTGGTGGATCAGATATCGGCGTGTAGACTGATCCGTAGCATGTCGGTGAATCACGAAGAGATCGTATGCATCTGTGACAGTAGTGGGCGGATGAAATATAAAACGGAGAAAGCGTTAGGAACATTCAAAAACATTGTAATATTATTTTCAATTTATGGGCGTGATCGAGAGACGAAACGAATGTTTGTCTAGCTCGTGTCTCTTGCGATTCATGCAGAACGTCTTTTGCTAATCTATTTTACTAAAAAAGAAGAAGGAAAGAAAATTTTCTGCGCACGAGTTATTTATTTTATCGGCCCATTGAGATTTGTTTTTGCATTTTAGAAAGATCAAAAGAAGAAAAAGAAAATATTTATGGGAACTGAAATTGTTAAAGAGGAATGAAATTCCTGTGTAGCTCCTGTCTGTTGCAATTCGTGCAAAACGTCTCTTCGTTTTGCTAATCTATTTCACTAAAAAAAGAAGGAAAGAAAATTTTCTGTGCACGAGTTAGTATTGGTATTTTATTGGCTCATTAGGATTTGCCTTTTGCATTTTAGAAAGATCGGATACATATAAATGCACAGTTACATTAGACGAGATTACACAAAAGAAGAAGAAAAAAATATTTATGAGAACTGGAAGCTTGTGAACATATTTATGGAAACTGAAATTGTTAAAGAGGAATGAAATTCTTGTGCAGCTCCAGCCTCTCACAATTGATGCAAACAATTTTTATTTTGCATGCAGGTTCGCAGCCTAGAAGCGAATGGTGGATTTTAGTGAAACGCGTCGCCTCAGAATTGTTTATGCCAATTTAATTTGTGGGGACGCGAAATTTCTTTGCAATTGGCCAGTAGCGTTTCGAGTTTCGATGCTAGGTAAAATCAAGGTGGCCGTCGCGAAGGGCCATTATCTCTGAAACTAAGCCGCACCTTGTACTGGGCGATAAGGTGCGACGAATGTATGTTTTACGAATATGAATCGTCACGATAATGCGGCCATGCTGAGCCAGGCGATAGGAATGCAACACGTAAGACACTTCCGACGTTGTTTCCTACGGCCCGGTGGCATTTCGTAAACTCCTGCCCCTGGAAGGCTGCAAACGTGAGCGCACGGACGCGTGCACGTAATCGAATCGCCAATCACCAGGCGCATCGGAATTAGCTGAACCGATCGTTGGGAATACCAAAACGATTCGATCGCCCGCATCTCAACGCAAACTAATTACAGTTATAGCTTTTGAGCTGCCTCTTCGGCTACAGCTGAATTGATACTTTCACTATGCCGTTCGAAAGACACGCGAAATAATCGCAACAGCTGTCCAGTTCGCTCCGAGTCGCTTTTACAATTATTATCTATCGAACAAGAATAATTTAAAATTAAATACTGCGAACTATTATTTCAAAATTGGTCGAGAATTTATTTGGAAGAATCGCTGTTCATTACGTGCCAAAATTTTCATAATCGAGCATTTGTTTTCTAATCACTTTGATGAGTCGAAAATAATCTAACAATCTCTTTTTAAATTGTTCTATTTATGACCATAAGAAACCAAAATTGCTGTTAAAATCCATTTAGAATTTGTATCACAAATATCCTGGACGCGATTAGGTCCAGCAAACATTTTTTAGTATTAGCGAACGAAAAATTGTAAAGATGTTATTACCCAAAGAAATGAAAATTAGCATCGATAGTGCAACCCGGTAAACTGCAATAAATCAGCGGTAGACAACTTTTGCGCGGTTTATCGTAAATTTTGAGTTTCTAAGCAGTTTCTGTCGGGGAAGAAGCTATAGCAGCTTCGTCAGACATTTTCACGAGACGATACAGTGTATCATGCTCGTCGAACGGAACAATAAATTTGCAGAGCGGCATAGTTCGTTTCTTTTTTCGGAGCAGCTGAGAAGGAACGTGCACGTTAACATTCAAGGAAGTGAATGAAGTGATCGTTATGTGCGACGCGTTCGGGGATCGTGGATCCGATGCTCGTTATAGAGCCTAAGCGCAGCAAACTTCGAAACGGGAGTGTTGGGGAGAGCGTGTCGTCGATTAACATCGATTAGCAAGCGCGTCCATCGATCCAAGGATCCGCGACGCGCAAATTAGTCGGCTCGTCAAAAGCGGAGCACTACTCTAGATACTGGAACGACGTTGTCAATTATTACCACGATTTGCATACTTGTCTTCTATGGATCTGCCTACGATGAATTTCCGGTTAGGTATCGCAGAAATCGGTTACGTTCGTATCTCATTGAAATGCGAATCTCATTCTGGAAACAAGGAACAGAGATTTGTTTACCGATCAATTCATGCGTACTGTTTGCGCGCGCCTTCGGTTGTGGTCTCGTAAATGTTAATGCGATTTTCTATTCAATTGTTATTGCTACGGTGATCAATTATTCTTCCAGATGACTCTCGAACACTTTAACTAATGACGACTTAGATTATTTATTGGCAGTTTTAACACTAGGTTTTACGGAGCAGTAAAAATGACTATTTTACATTTCCTTATAACGTGAGTATATCTATCAATATCTGTAGCCATTTTTTAAATAACATATACACAGAGAAATCGATTTGTTAAATAATTCCTCATGGATCCATATTTGCCATCTCAATATTCGTGAATTAATATTAGTGTTAATATTAGTGTGAATGGTCTTTTAAATATCAATCATGGAGGGCTAGAGAATATTTGTGGGTTTTTAGTTAGCACAAGCTATTGGGTTCTACTAATTCACATGTTTTTAGAGTTTGTGTAGTTTTCTAGAAATACACCCTTGTGATTTCAACAATCTATCTATATATTAACATTTGTCTAGTCATTTGAGAAACCGACAATTCAGAACTTATTTAACAGTTGCAGGAATTGTAAGGAAATAGTGATATAAAAATTAATTATTCCTTCTGAGATTACCGGTTTGATTAAAATTATGGAGCGTCTCCTAAGCACAGGTAAAATTCAAGAGACTGTAAATAGTCTTACGCGGGATATGCATAGAGAGATAAGAAGATGCAGCACACACAAAGGAACAATTGATTCCCTTCCTTCTCCAGCATTAATTCGTAGGGAAGGGCGACGATCGTCCCTCGGACAAACGAAAGCCAATCAGAAGGCACAAAGGAACATCGGCGAGACTTATTACCGTCATGAACGCGACGCGTTTTCGTTCCGTCAATAGAAAACAATTTTCCTCTTCTACACCGTGTCCGTTTCGAACTGGATCCGCTCGATCTTCATTGAATAGATCCTCCCACGATCGACAAGGCCGCGTGCCACGCGTTTATTCCACTCGACACTGCGGTGTAACGAGTACGTTGGTATCTCAGATAAAGTTCATCATTTCAGAACATATTGTTTTTTCAATGTATTTTCTACGAGAATTATTTGCTTATCTGTATCTAAACAGAGGATGAATCAGTGCACTTTTTTTCTGGGAACATGATTCATCAATAGATCAATAGATTTGCGGTAATAACTGCTAGCATCGTTCAATATTAAACGATAATGTTAAAACATTCATCAAATGGCACTAAAAGAACGCTCCAAGGATCAGGATAAGATATCATTATAGATAACAAATAGGAAAATTCAGTAAAAACGAAGACCCAAGTCCTCCTGTTAAAATTGCAGGATATAACAAACTATGATCAACAAGTGGCACTGTCTAAAAAATGGTGCTCGAAAGATCGGGATAAATTGCAAACGTTATCGCAGATAACAAATAGGAAAATTCAGTAGAAATGAAGACCTAGTTCCTCTTATTAAAATTTGAAGACAGGATTATGGGGCTAGGAAAATTGTTGTGTTGAAGATAACAAATAGGAAAATTCAGTAAAAACGAAGACCTCCGTCCTCTTATTATAATTTGAAGACAGGATTATGGTGCTAGGAAAATTGTTGTGTTGAAGATAACAAATAGGAAAATTCAGTAAAAATGAAGACCCAAGTCCCCTTATTAAAATTTGAAGACAGGATTATGGGGCTAGAAAAATTGTTGTGTTGAAATTAACAAATAGGAAAATTCAATGAAAATGAAGACCTAGGTCCTCTTATTAAAATTCGAAGACAGGATCATGGGGCTAGAAAAATTGTTGTGTTGAAGATAACAAATAGGAAAATTCAGTAAAAACGAAGACCTACGTCCTCTTATTATAATTTGAAGACAGGATTATGGTGCTAGGAAAATTGTTGTGTTGAAGATAACAAATAGGAAAATTCAGTAAAAATGAAGACCCAAGTCCCCTTATTAAAATTTGAAGACAGGATTATGGGGCTAGAAAAATTGTTGTGTTGAAATTAACAAATAGGAAAATTCAATGAAAATGAAGACCTAGGTCCTCTTATTAAAATTTGAAGACAGGATTATCGGGCTAGAAAAATTGTTGTGTTGAAATTAACAAATAGGAAAATTCAGTAGAAATGAAGACCCAAGTCCCCTTATTATAATTTGAAGACAGGATTATGGTGCTAGAAAAATTGTTGTGTCGAAGATAACAAATAGGAAAATTCAGTAAAAATGAAGACCTATGTACGTCCTCTTATTAAAATTTGAAGACAGGATTATCGAGTTAGAAAAATTGTTGTGTTGCAGAGAACAAATAGGAAAATTCAGTAAAAATGAAGACCCAAGTCCCCTTATTAAAATTTGAAGACAGGATTATCGGGCTAGAAAAATTGTTGTGTTGAAGATAACAAATAGGAAAATTCAATAAAAATGAAGACCTAGGTCCCCTTATTAAAATTTGAAGACAGGATTATGGGGCTAGGAAAATTGTTGTGCTGAAGATCACAAATAGGAAATTTCAGTAAAAACGAAGACCTAGGTCCTCTTATTAAAATTTGAAGACAGGATTATCAGGCTAGAAAAACTGTTGTGTTGAAGATAACAAATAGGAAAATTCAGTAAAAACAAAGACCTAGGTCCCCTTATTAAAATTTGAAGACAGGATTATCAGGCTAGAAAAATTGTTGTGTTGAAGATAACAAATAGGAAAATTCAGTAAAAACGAAGACCTAGGTCCCCTTATTAAAATTTGAAGACAGGATTATCGGGCTAGAAAAATTGTTGTGTTGAAATTAACAAATAGGAAAATTCAGTGAAAACGAAGACCTAGGTCCTCTTATTAAAATTCGAAGACAGGATTATCGGGCTAGGAAGATTGTAGTGTTTTCGTTTTTTGATTTCGATCCATCGTCGTAGTGTGTCACCGTGTAGATCGAGTCGCGTACGTGATTCAATGCAACGTGCCACACGGGGAATACGTAAATGAAAGAACGACGAAGGTTTGAGTCAACCTGAGGTCCCAGGCGACAGCGAACCCGGCAAGAATTCAGGTGCTACCGTGGATCGTTGCGCAGGTGATCGCGTACCGGGCGCGACACGCGGCTAGCTCGTTCTAAAGAAATGGGATTCGATTAGTCACCGGTGTCCGTGAAGAACGCTGTTTCTGGTTCCGGAGGTGACCGTGATCGTTAGTCATCGTGTGAGCATGGTGTCCATGTCGCCGGTTTCGCCCGCGGTTTCCACCATTGTTCGGGAAAAGGGGAACACCTGGTTATGCGGTTCGCAATTCGACAGTGGTTGGGCCTTAACTATGCCCCGGCGACAGTAGTCGAGACCTCTGTCTCGTTATGGCGCGACTCAGGTACCGTAGATCACTCTAATCACGCTGCCTGCACTTTCCCGGTCATTAAGGAACGATTTGGAGACAGATTTGGAACAGCCATAATGTCCAAAGATACCAGAATATACTACTAAATGCTATAATATACAAGAATATACAAGAATGTACTAGAATGTATTAGTATATACTAGGATGTACTAATATATACTAGAATATGCTAGAATATATTAGAATATACAAATATATACTAGAATATGCTAGAATATACTAGAATATACAAAAATATACTAGAATATGCTAGAATATACTAAAATATACAAAAATATACTATAATATATCAGAATATACTAGAATATACCAGAATATACAAAAATATACTATAATATACCAGAATATACTAGAATATACCAGAATATACAAAAATATACTATAATATACCAGAATATACTAGAATATACTAGAATATACAGAAATATACTATAATATACCAGAATATACTAGAATATACTGGAATATACTAGTATATACCAGAATATACTAGAATATACTGGAATATATCAAACTATACTTGATATACTTGATATATTTTATTCATTCATTAGTCAGAAGCCAGCTAAAGCATTACCATTTGACTAAGATTTCAGAATTTTGTAATTTCTTCAAGTATTTAACGAAATCGTGGATCTTTATGCATAACAAACATTGTCAGCATTAACTGCAAGCTATAAGAGCTACATAATGTACATAAATCGTTATTTCTTAATCATTTCAATGGGTTGTAAATAATAGAAGTATATTTTTAATTTTCTTGAACATTCTCACTGTCTTGCATTTGCTCTGCCCATTTTTATCATAAATACATAAAATCCGAAGTCTATTAATCAGCCTTGCACCACATTCTATAATAGACTGTAAGACTTTGTATCTTCTGATGATACTTAATACAATGAAGATGTTTCCAGGAAGTTGTAAAATGCAAGATGATGCAATTTCTTTTATTTTAAATTCTTGTCTCTGAAATTCTCTTGATTAGATAGAAGATAAAGTTAGATAAAAGAGAAATTCAAAATGTAATTAACACAGTAAATATTTATACTGACTGGTCGAGTGTAAATGGATCCAGGTCGAAATGATATTTGAAATGCATCATCAAAAAGTGTCGAATGAATATAACTCACTCAAGAGTCGATCGAATAATTCTAAAAGCAACGACTAGTTTTCAGTACATTTTACTCAAACCGTACCACTGATATCTCGAGTTTAATCGTCGCTCTTCGATGTCGCAATTGACTATCCCTCGAGCAAATACTGATACGTCATGAAAAAATAACATATTTCCTACGTCGAAGGAATTATTTGCGTCTCTTATTTTTCTTGCGCAATGATGTTTGTCAATATGGCGAAAGTCCGAAACAGTGAAATTCTTGTTTGAAATACTTTTAATCCGTGAGACCTTGTTTTACCAAAGCTGACATCATTATTGTATTTCTCGTAAAAAAAAAAATAGAACAGGTTGAGTTTAGTCGATTTAAATGGTCTGCAATTTGGCTTACAAATCAGAACGATTGTTGTGACGTATATTTTTGTGCATAATGCACGGGATCTATGGTCAAACAAGTTTTCCTGCATTAATTTGACTTACGGCTGAAGTAGATCGAATACTTATTTCTCGTTTCAAAATTACTTTGCCGTGCTTTGAAACAAATTCTTCGTTAACACACGTCAATTTTCTTTGTCAATGATCGCGCAGATTCAGTTCTTTTATAAACGCGCAACGTCCAGCGCGAGAATATGAAAGAAATAATTTTATACGAGACGTAAAATACGTCTGGAGTCGACCGTGATGGTTGCCAAGTTTATAAAATATTTTAAACCACCATTCGTCGCGACTGACCGAAAACAATTTGCTTTCAGAGTGGAAGAGGACCACGTAGACGCATCGGGAATCGCCCCGTCCGTTTCCGTCGAAGACGAGTGTTTAGGCGACTTCCTGTACGCAACGGAGCCACCTGAGGACGCGGTGGTTCCAAGGACATCGTCGACGGCCACCAGCTGCGAATCGGAGACGTCCTCTAAATCCTTCCTGCAATCCAGAAGCTACAAGCAAACCTCCTCCGTGAGGAAGTGGCTCGGCGATCTCGCGATCGAGACCGAAAACGAGTGCACGAGCACTCTTCAGAGCAAAGCGTTACCACGAAGAAAGGCTCATCAGTTCCTGTCCGAGAAGGACGAGATGAAGGACCTGAGGACGCTTGCTTCTTTGGCCACTGCCGCTGCGAACAAATTGCTCGTCAGGGCCGAGCAGTTCGATCGCCACTATCAGTTCATATTCGAGTATGTGACCTGATAAATAAAATTTGTTGCTACAATAGACTCGGGATTTTATGCCATTCACCATCAAAATGAGTTACCGTTTGAAAGGGCGAGATCGTCGAAAGAATTTATTATCGAAGCGATTTGAAAAAGTTTCTTGCAATGGATGTATAGAAAATCTTTATTTTGCATAAGAACCCGCAGTCTAGCCGTAACAAACAACGAGACATCTGTCGTATAAATTGCACGATCAGAACATGAAAGTAGATTTGGTAGAGTAACATTTCAAGTCATGTTGAGAGCACGTTAGTACTTTGAAAGATTGAGAAAGAAAGCGACACAAAGAACCTCTATTTTTAGCAAAGTGGCGCATCTGGAGGGTGGCAGATCTGAGAAGGACTTTCTTCGAGCCATCGAGGACGATGCATTCTCTGTTCTCTCGGAGTTGGGTGCACCTCCACCCCGCAGAATTCAGCAGAACAGTTTGAAGGAGATTCTGACGCAGCTTGAAAGTCTGAAGAGCTACACTGACAGCGCTGTAGATACACGACTGGACTTCTACATCGAGGTGCGTGACAATCTCTCCTTGAAAGAGTGATATTTCTTGTAGTCTTGATCATGTATGAAAGAGTAACATTGGCACATAATCAATGTATCTTTGCAGAGGATAGTCAGAGGGCTGGAAGAAGCACCGAAGGACGACACGATGGTGGCCAGAGGTGCCCTGGCAGCGTTGACAGCGTTGGGATTGGCAGGGCCACGAGCGGGAAGCAGTATCAGCAGGTGTTCAGGCATCAGAGCTCTCCTGACATCTTTGATCACAGCTGCGAAGACGTCCAGCGACTTCGTGCCGGCTTCGTTGCGTGCTTTAGCGAGTGTCTGCAGCTCTGCCGTTGCGATCAACCAATTCGTCAAGGACGGTGGTCCAGAAATATTGACAGACCTCTTAGCTGCCAAGGATTCCACCGAGAAGGAGAAAATGGAGGCGACGGCGCTGGTTGTTCAGATCACGGCTCCGTGGGTGAACGCTCTGGGTCTACCGGACATGGAGCCTTTCGCGGGGACTCTGATACCCTCTTTGAATCGTCTGGTCGAGAGCACCAGTTGCGGTCAGACGCTGTTGCTTGGGGCAGCCGCGTTCAATCATCTTTCCAAGTCGAAAATCTGCGCGGCCGCGATACTGAAACACGACACCGTGAAGAAGCTGCTCAAAAGCGTGAAGAAGTCGGCCGGTACGAACGTCTGGCTGATGGAGCAGGTCGCAGCTCTCATCAGCGAGTTGGCGCGCATCCCCGAAGCCAGAGCGCACTTGGCAGAGGCCCGAGCGTCCGTCGCTCTGGTCTCTTTCCTCAGAATGAGACCCCCAGGCCTGGAAGATGCTTACAGGCGTTTAGAAATTACAGCGGCCGCGGCTCTGACCAGGCTGTGCGTTGATCCAGAGATCGCTAGGCAAGTCGTCGCTGTTGGCGGAGCTGATTGTCTCCCTTCTTGCAAGGCCGACGACCTGCTGGCTCAAGACGAAGAGCAGGCCGAGGCTGGCCTGCTCAGGTATACCAAGTCACTGAGGAGAGCCTGCAAAAGGGCCGCCAAACAGATCGACATCGCGAAAGCCAGCGACTATAGCGAACTCAGCTAGAATCCTAGTGCTCATCCCATCGGGAACCAGGACTTTTGCATATGCGAAGGTCAAAATTTTGACAAATTGACGCTTCAATATTGCAATCAGCAGTTTAGAAGCGGTCAATTGTGTTTCTAAAAAGTCCAATCTACGTCTGTATGGAGCCCAAATTGCGAATTTCTACCTCATCCTGGAGTAATTTGTAATATTCGGCAGAGAACTCGCTTTCTGAAGCAACTGTGACGTCACAAGATGGCTGCCGCAGAGAGATTCGCTTAATTTCATACAGACGTAGGAAAGACATGTACAAACACGGTGGTATGCATTTCATATGTATGCACGGTGGTACACGTAGTACCAGAGATAATTAAGAACCAACTACGACAGAAAAATGGGCGAAGGAAATTTATTTTTTGATATCCAAGGTCACATAAAGGTCAGGCTATTACAGGTCGTTGGATTCGTCTTTGCATTGCTTACTACGTGATCGTAACTACTTGCTGTTCACCCAGTGCATAAATGTACGAACGCGAGACATTTTCTAATATTTCGTAGAACAGAAACGATATAATGTTTATACGCATGGTTATTGATCGGAAGGTTATATATTTATTAAAAAATATATTTTATTCTTATGTACATAAATACATTGTATAGTAATGTAGAATACTTTATTAGGAAAAATAGAATTATATTACACTACTCAGGTACAACAATTGTGGCAAAAGATTGTAAATAAAAGTACCCTACGTCATAGAATTTTCATGAAATCATGTCGATGAATGCATTAAAATGATCACCAAGTCCCAATGATTCCCTTTGTATACGACTTGAACATGATTTTCTATGTTACTGCGTTGTTCAATTGACTTCCATGAAATATATCGATCGTTGTTTCTAAGCACGGTCTCAATTCGAGTTCGGAAGATCCTAACACGAACTTTCCATCCGGTTTTTTGAAATAGTCTAAGCCGCGACCTATTTTAATCACCCAACCGTTGCTGAGTCTGGAACAGGATTAACATTGCAATACAATGCAGTTCACTGCAGTCAATAAATGTACGAAGACAAAAGATGCACGTACAGTATGTGTCTATCGTGTAAAGTATCAGAAAATTTAATTTCGAAGACGATAAGATAAGTAGATAAACTTGTCTTCAGTTCTTCTAATCTTGCTAATTGATTTATCCTGTCTTCCGCATGAGGCGTAGTCAGCAAACATATTTTAGACAATGCGTGGCATTTCCTCACAGCCAATTCACAGAATCTCAACAAATTTTGACACTGAAAACAATATTTATTTGTCATTTTTTCATTAACCCTTTGACTACAAGCGCCTTAAATATCTTGCTTACTATTGATAATACATGAGCATGTTAGAGGAAAACACAATTAGGTTTGAAAGAACAAAGATTAACAAAACATTTCCTCAAGGTTGCATTTTTTGAGACCTTAATGTCATTCATGTTTTTTTAAATGACACTATGTGTTTATAGCAGTATCATGTAATAGCCAAGATCAAAACGAATCCTATAGCCTTGGTATTGTAAAATTCTGGACCACTCAAATGAGTGCGTGAAGTGATCATCTTTATTGTATAACAACAGTCGTGTGAATATCGTCCGAAATGCTGGGACTTTTGTGTTAAAGTCAAAGGGTTAACCGAAGAAGTAGAAATACATATAAATTGATACCTGATGAAATGTTCTTATATACGGATCTTCTATATAAATGTACGTAACGGTTGCGTCTAAGAACCTGCCGAATACAGAACCATAACCATGGCCAGTACTGTCATTTTCGATTCTGATCAACTCTCTATAAGTTCCAGCTGCTTTCTTCTTGTTGATCAAGGTTTTCAGATTCTCTGCTCTGTCTAAATATTCCGAAGCCTTGACGCCAAAATGATTCTTCTTAGCCAAGTCCTGTGTCTCTGTATCGTTTCATTACTAATTCTTCAATTAATCGGTACACTTGTGACAAGAAAGCAATGCAAAAAGATAAAGCAAAACGAGAGACCATGTCAGCAAAAGCGTTGACAGAGAAATGATTTGAGCAAAGAGCGTTATCTTCAAATTTTATTACCAATTGAATTGGAGTATAATCGAACGAGAAACATAAGCAAAGAACATACCTTTTATAGTATCCAGCAGAATTTGTACACCTTCTTGATAAAGTACCAGAGCCATTGTATACTGTTCATTTTTGTCCATTTCTACGGCTCGCTTTAATATTGAGGCAGCTGCGCTCTCCATTGTGTATACTTTGTAAAAATTATGTAACAGTAAGAGATTTGTACAACATAAAATTACTGTTATACTGTGGACACTTCCTACAAATAATTAAAATTAACTCTGTACAAGTTGACAGAGACAAAACCACGAAGAAAACACACACAAGCAGTACATTTAGACCACAGACTTAGAATCTGTATAGACATCTCGTGCAATGTAACTTTCTATTTATTTACTATGTGGTTGAACTTTGCTATCTCGATGAAATAAGGCGGGGAATACAAATTGGACATGTGTCATTTTTATATAAAACCACAGACGAGATATAGGATAGACCTGACATCCAATGCATTTTCTTGTCCCACGTTTGTGGGGTCACGTGGCCCCATTACCATTTTCGTGTCACATCCTGTATTACCAACTGGAACTAAAATCTGCCGACAGCGTCGTTAGTGGTAGGAATTAAAATTAAAACATAAATTGAAAAAGCATTTATTTAGCTTTAAAATAGGTATAGGAACAGAAAGCATTGTATTTAAACAGAGACAAAATATTCAGGTTGAATTAATCATGTAATAGCTCGTTCCGTTTACTTTTCCAGAATTGTGACTGTAACTTGGAAAATGGCCGAAATACGCGCTGTGCATTACACGGCGGTAACAGTAAATTGGCAACTATGCGACGAATATTCTCCGATGTGGTTTGGCAACTGCGCCTTCGATACCTAGAGAAGAAACTTCCTCTCTGGTTTTGGCTACCTTCAGAAGCAAATAATTCCTACCGGAATTTCTATGGTCTCCTATGGCTGAAACGGCAAGAATCATTCGCACTCGAATCAAAATTAATATTAAAATTGAAATGCTTTCCCATCGAAATTTTTCAACTTTAAATAGTTCCAACGAAAGTTACAAAACTGTTGCTTACGACAGGTAGATTACGGTTTAAAAATAATTCGGGTAACACTGAACATTCAAATTTACCTACTTGCAGACGCATGCGCTCTCGAAATCGACGACTACTGCAAAAGACTTTCGCGTCTGCAAGAGTGTCGTTTGTGGAATAGATACAGTTTTATATGGACAAATACTAACGCATCCGATGCGATTTTTCCGCTGCAGTCGATGCAGTAAACATGACGGAAAATAGCACTGTCGTAGAAACGAAGCAGTACGTCAACTACAGTGCTATTTCATTGATGCAATTCTTATGACGAGAAAGTACATATATGGTTACATTTTTTAGGAATGTCTGCTGCAAAAGGACGGATTATATCGACTGGGACGAGTATTTTATGGCGGTAGCATTTTTAGCAGCGAAACGTAGCAAAGATCCATCCACTCAGGTCGGTGCGTGTATAGTTAACAACGAAAAAAAGATTGTCGGCGTTGGATACAATGGGATGCCAACCGGATGCAATGACGACGATTTTCCTTGGACCAAAGACTCTCCCAACCGTCTAGAAACTAAGTATCCTTATGGTAAGAACTATGGCGAGGGAAACAAAGTGTTTTTCTTTTGAAATTTTATGGTATTTCAGTTAAGAGATTGTACTTGAATTATGACATTATGTTTATTAATATATCTTTACTATCTAAGAATGCATTGTTTATAGTATGTCACGCAGAACTCAATGCTATTTTGAACAAAAACAACAGCAGCGTTAAAGATTGTACTATTTATGTTGCTTTGTTCCCTTGCAACGAGTGTGCTAAAGTAATTATACAGTCCGGGATCAAAACGGTTCTGTATATGTCAGATAAAAATGCTAAGAAAGACGAGACAATAGCTGCTAAAAGACTATTTGATGCAACAGGTGTCGAGTATAGGTACATGAATCTTGTGAATTATTTTTGTTTATTTATATCGTGTTTTGAAGAATAACAAGGGCCTTTCATTGGCGTGGAAATCATTTTAACGTTTAACTCTCCGAAGGCACACTGTTCTTTCAGACTCTGGAAAAACATAGTAACGTCTTTTCCCCGTGCCAGAGATGAAATGAGTAAAATCGTAAACTTCTGAAAGTTATAGATATATTTTTTTTATAGGAAATACACTCCAAAGCATGATAGAATAGTAATCGATTTCAAAGAAATTGATTGGAATGTAATGACTCAGTCGCCTGTCACACCGTTAAAACATAATGAGGTGACCGGATTACCTTCGACTCCGGTAAAAAATGATGAGACACCTCAGTTACCGTCCACTCCAGTAAAATGCAATGAGTCAAGACAGTCTTAATGAACACTGTATTATATAGGTAATATAGAGATGCTGATGACCAAAAAATATTTTCTACATCTGGACCTCATAGCCATAATGTCTCGAGTAACACTAGGTTTACAGAATGCTAAAGGTTTCGCGTTACTTTATAAAACTAACGAGAATGCGTCTGTCCAAATTTTTATCCGAATATTTTCAGGAATAATTCCTTAGCGATGCATCTTCATAATCTCAATAATCTTAAATTAAAAATATTAGAACGCATCCTGTAAACCCAGTGTTAAGAATATACGCGCAATTTTGTAACGCATACGAAGAATAACTATGTTTTAAAAAGGTGGACATAATATACTTTGGTCTCACTCGGTTTGATTTTGTTGATATTTTATAGATTTAAAGTCTTGACGGGTATTACTGTAATTTAGTAACGCTACTATGACCTGTAGAGCTATTAATTGACTGCTGGAACGTTTTGAAGAACGATTGACTAATTCATGTGAGAAATCCTGTTGGGTTTAGGTGTGCACAGAAATAAAGTATACTCCGTTTTTATCCAGTTTTTTTTTCACCTTTTAACATTAACCACATGAGGTTTATAGAAAATAAATAAAACAATGTACAGAAGGCGAGAGAATTTTAGCAATAATACAAAGATACTATACGGTACTTTTAAGATAATATTGTCTGCAACTGTGTTGCAAATCGTTTTCCTGTACAAGTGTAAACACTGATACAATAAAGTATGGCATGATGGAAGTACGTAACAAGTATTCATCATTAATTCACCTTTTCCCCATGAAACGACGGAGGGAAGGATGACCGGTGATACGCGACATAATATTCTTCGTGTTGACTCGTTATTAATATAACAACAAAGAGAAATTGAACATATCTTTTATATATATATATATTTATATATATTGAATTCATCATATAGAAAAATATATAATGCAATAAAGCCGTGTGTGCAATCTTAACTATACAGATATCAACACTTACATAATAGTACGACCATAAGTTTCCTTCAAGAACCGTCTCGAACAGGCTCAAAATTTCAGAAATATCGTGCAGCAAGAACTCGGAACAAAACGTTTTGGTACGTCAGTACGAAACTATACGATAACTGCTTATTTAGAATGGCAGTGACGCTCTAAGACAATGATTAAAAATATGAAATAATTGGAACACGTGCTCGGAAAACGTTAGCTTGCTTTAAGTCTCTTTAGAGTAACGTATCGCCTTAGCCGTTAATCGTATACGTTACGGAACTATTATACGAAACCTATATGATGAATTCATTTACATGAGGAGATGGAAGAGGATGCGGGCCAAGGTACCCTGAACTTGTCTCGATCCCTTGGATCGGTTAATCGAAAAACCAAGGACTGAAAAAGGCGAATCTGAACTGAACCCTTCAATGATACCATCCTTTTGTCGTGATAGCGTTGTTTATTTTCTCAAAGATCTTTTCGACAACCGTTATCAGCGAGATAGAAACCCCCTACAGTACGAATAACAACCCCCGGTAAAGATTCGAGCGACTAACGCACCCTTAAGGCGGCTTCGCCAGTGCCAAAAGCGTACCTTGTAGAAAACGTATCAAAAGAAAAGCAATGTTAAAAATTCGCGAATGCTTCGGTAGATGCATGGCGAACACGAAGTGATACGAACTTATGACAAGGATCAATGAATACGCGTACTATCATCCGCAGGCCGACAGGATACTATGAACCAACAGCGAAATGACTAATTGCACCGTCCAACAAGTTTTGTTAAACTTTCGTTCGCACTTCGGTACGCCGACGTACAATTCTTGTAGATTTTTTCCTGCGCCGAGTACAAATTTGTAAACCCTTGTTCAACTGTCGGTCTCTCAGAAAATTAATTTCAAAGACAATATCACATTTAAAGCTTCAATCAATGTTTGTATTTGAATCGTAAGAAGCGTACAAACATTTCTTGCATACAAAAATTCCAATAGACTATTCCGTATACTATTAGCATAGATGTTCATAATGTTACGAGGAATATAAACGTATTTAACAAAATAAATTTCAAAGCATCTGAGAAAAGTGACACGGTAACCGTGTCTCTCTCTCTCATTTCAAAAATTATTTAAACATGTTCAAACGTTCATAACGTTAGAGAAAGATGTACAGTTATGTTTGGGAGACTTTACAGAATCATTTTATAGAAGAAATACTTGCACATTTTCACCATCGAAGCGCAAAAACTGTTCAAACGTGAAAATTCGATTTTCTCTTGAAAATTAAATTTCTCAAGAACCATGTTCGATAGGGAAGAATGGTTTCTTGATTTGTATCCAGAACTTGATCCACAGGAATCGCATATTGTTCAACGGATTGCAAAACGGGTGGACAGTGCAGAAACTAGTAAGTCATCTATGGTATCGTTTACGATAAGATATTACTAGCGTAGCCCTGAGAAACATTCCATGCATTTACAGAAGGTATTCGGTCCGACAGTCGTGTTTTGCACTGGTCGTGGATTTCGCAGAAGTATTGTTTCATCGTTTAAACTTGCGGAGAATTTAAATTTCCCGCGCGTTGAACGCGCCTGTTTTCGCGCGCGCGATTCAAACACCGTTGAATATACATTACCATGGATGCCACTCGATGCAATTGCCTTATTTCTTTTTTTTTCTTTTTATGATTACCATCGCGAGTCCGCTTCGAGCGATAATTTTCTCTCATTGTTCTCTGTGTTTGTAAAAACATCAGCGTTCGGATTGAATCGATTCGTAGAGAAATGATACATTCTATGACTTAAATAAGACAGGAGATGTGTACATATATATGATTGTATATATATTTATATGTATTGTTAAAGATAGTAGCTGAAAGTATGTACAAATATTATCACTAATTTGTAGTTATCTGCATCTTGCTGAATTTTCTTCGTTCGCTCGAGAGGAAATTCACGCAGCTAATAAATATTTTTGCGGTTCCGGTAATATTTCGAAAAAAAAAAAAGGAAAGAGAGACGAAAAAGAATGAAAAACAAAAACTAAATGAGGTAATCATAAGATCGGTTCTCGGCTTGTGTCGCCGGTAGACTTCCAACGTTATCATTTTATTTAAAATCTCTGTTAATCCGTCCGCGTACAGATGCACGACACAGTTCTTCATCATCATCATCTTCTTCTTCTTCTTCTTCTTCCCGTTGTATCTGTTCTTTTCTCTCAATTGTTTTCCCATCGTGCTGCTATATTCGATACTTATTGTTTCTCGATTTATGATATACTTTGGTAAATTGCGTACACAATACGCAGCTTATTGTTCTTATAGTAACTTTCACAGACTTTCGCGAAATGGACACTACTCCCGTTTATTGACTGTTCTCGATGGAATTAATCAGGGCTCCAATCAGAACGTAGATCATTACCCTGGGTTTCAAACACAGGAATAAAATATATATATATGTGTGTGTGTGTGTAGGTGTGTCGCTGTGTGTCTGTTCGTGTTCTCCTATGTCCCTCGTTTGCTGCAATTAGACGACTGAACCCAAAAATGAACACTTTAAAGAGAACTATGTCCTTGTTCTGAACTGTAATTTTGTCACAATGTCATGTTAAAATGCAAAGATTATAATATAATAAGGCATTGAATTTGTATTCAAGAATTATAATAATATCTTTACGAAGCGCTACAAATGTTAATTTACCTATGAAACATCCCTTATTTCGATTTATGATACTGTCGACAAGAAATCCACTATTTAATCGAGAATTATTTAGTAGTACGTCGTCATTGTTAATAGAAATATTAATCGAGAGCCAAGTCTACTATTTCAACAATAAAGTTTCCAGTTTAGGTAGTGCATTGTTTGTAGATTTTTCATATTTATGCGTTCATGGTGTTTACAAAATTGTCAAATACACGAAAACCTTCAGATTAACAATAATTCAGAATAAAGAAGTATTTAGGCAGTGAAGGAAATTTCTTCTCCAATCTGGCTTTTATAAAATTAGTTGCGAGAATGAAAAATTGCATATAAATCCGCAGTTCGGTCGTTTAGTTTACTTCTTAATACAACAATGTAAAAACGATATCAAGTCAAATTTATTCTCCACGTTGGCCAACAATTCTGCTCTTCTCTGAAGCTTGAACTAAGGAACAGCGAGAGCGCAATTATTAAATTGTATCAACAACAGTAATAATAATATTCTTCTTCTGTTCTTCTTCTTCTAGTGTAGCAATAATATTCTTCAACGTGGCGAATTTTAGAACACCAGAGCATGTAACTGTTATTCTCCACCAAGACTGCAGAAATGTACGCAATCGTCGATAGAATGTGAAAAAACATAATAAAACGTAAAGCACAATCGGTCCCAACAATGTCTTTACTTCAGCCGTAGCTTAAAATAGAAAAGACGCTTTCGTTTGAGCGCGACCTCTTCGAGAATCGCGAAAAAAAAATCGTCTTTCACCGAAAGATGTGGTAAATACGTCATTATTGCAACAAACGTGCGAGACCAATGCCTGTCTGTCCGTTCCCCCGGCAGATAAGTTTCAAACAGTTAATAGTCTTGCGAATGAAGTGAACTAGAAGTTAGTATGCGACTTGGAACAAAGTCTATTCGAATGTAGCGACGAACATGCGTGTGGTACAATAGAATACAATCGGATGCTCGATGATCGTCCCGTTTCCAGACTCTACATAGTAGAGTGTAATCTGTAGACATCGCTGAAAATAGTACACCTTAACATCGAGTAGAAATATCTCCTAGAGCGCGCGCGCGTATGAATGTATACAAGTCTTTATATTTTGTACCAATGTGTTAGTTTCCGCACGTGTCATTCTCTATTTTACACACTGCACCCTCACCCCTGTTCTTCCATCCAGAGCGCCCCCCCCCCCCCCCCATTGAACGCACTTCTAAATGCGCGATCAATCGATCAGGATGATCCTGTGTTCTAGTCGCCCGTGTGTGTTGTGTGTGTTCCGCCGAGCATCCGCCAAAAGAAGGAGGTCTCCTCTTCGCTTCGAACGTGTCACACAATGTCTGCGCCAAATCCAAACCCCACCCGCCCCCCGTTACATCATTGGTTTTTTCTTTTTTTCTTCTTTTCTTTTTCTTTACGTTCGTTAATCCGTCCCCCCCCGGTTATCCGATCCGTTAATTAATATTTAGCTACTAGCCATCCCCCTCTCTCGCTCCCACCCTCCCCCGGTTCTCGTTCACCTAAAATTTGGGACCGCGGCCGCGCGTGGTGCACACGTCGTGTTTGCATAATTTATTAAGATTGTTTATCCCAGCACTGTCCCAGCACTGTGTTTTCACACTACATGAAACCCCTCCAGGAACAGTTCCGTGTATAATACATATGTGACTATCTCGTAAATCGATATCCGCCAATTTGTTCGTGATACTTCTCCCCTCGTTCACATCATGACTTTCCTCTACCTCTCTCTCTCTTTTGTTGACCAGTTCTTCGGTTCTCCAGCAAGTTCTTCATCGTGTCAGCCTCGTCCCTCGCATCTTCACCGGTGACCTCTGCGCGTGTTACCAAACCTAATCGGTCAGAGACGCTTCACGTACACACCGTCCTCGTTCTCCTCCTCATCCACGTCCTCTTCCTCCTCCTCTTCCTCTTCGCCCTCAGACTGTTCTCCATCTTTCTCTCTCTCCTCCCCCTTCCGTTGCCTTATACTACGGACTAATTCAGCGACGCTGACGCGCGCGTGCCTGGATCAGTTCTTGATCGAGTTCTCTTTATCCTGGTTGGCGGTCGCCTTGGTTTCCGGCGGCCGGAACGCGGTCGCGTACGGGAAACGTTTATGGCATTTCGCCGTGTACTCGGCTATCGTGTTCTCGCAGTTCCCGAAGTCGCCGGTGCGCAGCGAGTGCAACACCTGCGTGCAGTTCGTCAGCGTGACGCCCTCGAGGTCCTCCATGTTCGTCACCAGGCCGAGGGCCTTCGACTGCGCGGACGGGTCCAGCACGCACATCATCTTCGCGCCCTGCAGCAGATGGGGAAGCGAGTTCTGGTTCCTCTTCAGGAACTCCGCGTTCAACTGGGCCGCCGTCGAGCTGCCGTAGATCCCGGCGGTCTGGTGCTTCACCACCTCGTCCACCGCGCCCTCCAACGGCGTGCGGTTCGTGTGCAGGATGAACTCCACCAGGCATATGTGCAGATCCGGATTGTTCGGCTCCAGATCGTGGGCCCGTTTTATCGACTTCAGCATCAGCAACGTGCGACCTGGAAACACGTTTCGATTAGCCGTTTCGTTTCTTTCATCAGCTGTTATTAAGATGTCTGGACCTGCTGGACGATTGTTATTAACGCTAGGTTTACGCGGCGTTAAAACAGAGTGTTTTACATTACTTTATAAGAATAAGACGAAAGTCCATACGAGTTTTCAGCCATTTTTTAAATAATATATACCTAAGGGATTAAGTTCGTTGAGTAATTCCACGTAGATAGAAGTAGAACACTTACGGTCAGTTTTTTAGAAACTTTCAGCATGCATAGAACTTATG
>CM052138.1:15479616-15493987 GCA_028454255.1 Halictus ligatus | reverse complement strand
GAGAAATGGCAGTCGCAGTTTGTCAGGGTTTTTCTCAGGGGACCAAAAAACCGGACTCCCTGGGAAGGAAGCAGAGTAGCAATTTTCCCATCGTTGACTGACTAATTAGGACCATTTGACTCACCGTCGACGCATCCGGAATTACGGGAATACGTCAAAGCCAGCTGATTCGCGGGGCTTGCGTTCCGTGAAAGCGTTGCGAACACGGAAAGCAGCCGGTTCGAGGAGAAGGTTACGCACCTATCATATATTTTTGCAATCGTCAAAACGGTCACGATTACGGTAAAACGGCGTCTATCGACCGGCGGCAGCGTGTCGATTATATCGGGATCGATTTCGCAATTATCGGTTTTCTTCTTTTTTTCCCCGGATCGATTACAAATTGATCCCGAGCGGCTCGCCCTTCACTTCGCGTTGGCAAATTTGCTCGAGGGAAAAAATCGAAAAGGAAAAAGAAGAAAAAGAAACGAAAACCGTGGAGAGAACACACGATTATCACGATCGGAAAATATAGTTATTGCTTTCGAACGGTCTGCGGACGTTTGAACCTTTCCACGTTCGTTTAATTACCGGCGCAATTAACCGTAATATATTCCTCGGCAACGAGAATTCTTTTGAAATCGAGATTTTCTGCTGCGAAAACATCCACCGACCAATGAACGCGATAGACTCGTTACAGTTTACCTGATAGCGTTCAAAATGAATCCTAAACTATATTTGGTCCTTTCAAGCGCATGCTGCATCGTGTTCCGGCCTGATTCACTGTTTTCAATGTTTTTTGAGAAATGTTTGTTGTACGCCGCGTTTAACGACGCCTATTATGAAATAAAATCCTTGGACTGTGCAAGACTGTGACATCATCCACGATCATGACTTGGGACATTTATATGCAAGGCACAAATTATCCGCATTTATCGCGCAAGATAGGGGAACCACAGATCTTTTCGTTCCTTAATAACTTGAACTATTTTACATGTTACAGTTGCGACTATCTCACATTCATAAAAATACCGAGAATTTATCTATTCGAATTTTCAGCAATTTTTTGATAATATACAGGGCGAGCCATTTATAAACAGGTCACGCGAATAACTCACTTTTGAAGGTAGGAGACAATTATTTATAGTCTGAGGCGTCAAGAACAAATGAAGGTCAACTCCGTTTTTTTTTTTAAATGGGACGGTATGGTTGTTTGTTTATATTCTGGCAGTGCGTCTCGAGGCGAATACACTGCGGAAGGTCATTCAAGGTCGCTCAATGTCAACAGCAATAGAAAATAAGTTGTCTCTGAATTTCTTGTGAAGAAATGAGTTCGTTGAATCGTAAATGAAAAATATTCGTCCCGCAAACGTAGTGTCGACAAAATGAAAGTAATGCCAGATTATTAAATTTTTTTTGCACAATGTATTCGACCATTTGCTATATTTAAATGGATCTGATCGGCGAGTGCTATACACAGTTTGCAGCTCCCTTATCTGAAACACATATTCGCGCAACGTGTCCGAATTTTTTGCGTCATTTCGACCAGTTTCCATTTCCATTTTTCGCGGTTCAGTTTTTTGCGGCCAATAATCGCGCACGGTTCGCACTTTTCGGTCGAACCGCGTGGAAGGCGATCGGCTCGAAGTGAATAGGCGAATTCCGTGAACCGGCGCGGACACGTAGATCACGAGTGTAGATCTTTGGATCGATCGAGCACACCGCCGTTCGCCAATAATCGCGAACCGATTAGGTTTCTTTTTTCTTTCTTTCTTTTTTCCCCCGCCGCCGCGAACGGAACGCGTGACGTGCATCCGACATACCGATCGATCGGTTTTTCTCACGTGCAGAAGAATTCCTGTAAAACCGATTTTTTCTATTAGCAAATCTCCGTTGCGAGACGTTGGAATGACTGGAGGAAACCGCGGATCATTATAGTTTCGGAGGTGACACGATATATGTCAATTCTCGATATATGTCAACAACACTTGCCGGTGACATACATCGTGCAGGAGACATACCCGAGCCGTATTTTTACACTCCTCGGTGTAAATCTGATTAGAAACAAACAATAATAATGAGTCAACTGTCATTAGTAATGACAAATGAAATGTATATTAATTACAAAAATAAATTTCAATTTGAAATGTATATTAATTCCAAAAACAAACTTCAATTTGAAAGGTATATAAATCACAGAAACTTAATATCGTATAAAATTAAATGAATAAAAATTGGCTTTAAAATTTGGATGTGCAACCCTTGGAACAGTAAGCACAGACTATAGAATACTTAGAATCGTTCACATACTTCCTTGATCATTGTAATCAACCGAAGAGAATAAAGCAATATTTTTAAATTGTTCAAGCATTCTTTATCGTTCCGCATTCGATCCAGGTTTACCCTAAATTCATAAAACCCGCAAATAGGAAACTATAAATAGCAAAATATACGTTCCGTCGGGTATTTGAATGACGCGAGATCGATGGAGATCCGATGACTACGGGATTTCACGAGTGTATAGTGACTCATTCGCATGTTTCCCATATGAGTGTCAGTGGACATCCGGGCCGAAGTCTGTCTGTTAAACTGCGTGTCACACCTGCGCGAGCTATGATGTTCGCAAGAATTCAAAATCGAATTGCAGGCAGGATTCATCGGACGCTTAGCTCGCGCGCGATTAGCAAACTAGCGTGAAATTAGCGAACCAGCGCGAGAGGAGCGCGCAGTATGCCGAGTATGTCAGTCACAAGTCCAGAAACGACACCGCCGAAAAGAAAGGGAGAACCTGTCGGCGAAAGTACGACGGATGCGCCGGAAGGTATGCAACCGGCCGTCGTCAGGACACTTTCCCCGGGTGAACAGAGTTCTCTCCCTTGCAGAAGGTCATTGCACGTGCAAGAACACAGGCAAAAGCGGCGACGGAATCGCTGATGAGCCGCGGAACAAGAGGCGGCCCGTGTGTTCAAGTCGAATTTCTAATTCCGCGAGCGAAAGGGAAAATCGGACGGAGGAAAGTTCTGACAACAATGTCGATGAATCGCAAACGACCCGGCGGCCGTGCTCCCCGGAGCACAATGACTCCTGGCCCCCTATCCTCCTTCTTCTTCTTCTTTTTTTCCTTTATGCAAACGAGCGTTATTGAGTCGCGAGAGGACACGCCGGCTGACTTCCGATTAGATCCGCCTGCCAGCCGTCGAATTATTTGCGAAACCCCGTCGATTCGCGACAATATTGTTCCGTGGCTGATTTTTAGTTTATATATATATTTTTTTATTATTTTCCAGTCCATCTTATTGCCGTGTGAAAATTTTCCTTCGTACGTAAATACAGTGAATTCGCGATACATGACCTTACAATCCGAGGCGTTCGAGGTCTCTCGAGTGGGGATGATTTC
This sequence comes from Halictus ligatus, assembly GCA_028454255.1. Lineage (NCBI taxonomy): Eukaryota > Metazoa > Arthropoda > Insecta > Hymenoptera > Halictidae > Halictus > Halictus ligatus. The sequence goes on along the minus strand of CM052138.1, from coordinate 15,490,611 downwards.
GCGACGTTTATCATCGAGACCTTCGCGACATACATAGAGAAATCACCGTGCACTGCTCTTTTCTCCTTTTATTTTTTTCTTTATAGTAGTCTGTATCCAACAATGTTGGATACAATGTCCGACAATGTTGACAACTTTATTATATTGAAAAGAGAGAAATAAAGTCCTATTTAGTTCCCTTGTCCTGCGGTTGAGGAAAAACAAATTTTATTATGCATAAAGATCCGCAGTTTACAGATAATTTGTGCTAGTTTTAGTGTTCAACGTTAGTCTGATAATATGAACAAAATTTTAATAAGAATATATTGTTTAGTACATATTCAAATATAGTAACAATTTCTAGGTCATAATTTAGTCATTATTTGATTGTATAAAATAGAATCTTGTAGAATATTGTATAAAATGATCTCTGTTGTAAATAAATGAGTCTGGTCGTATTTATACTCAAATTCGGTCAACAAAAGTTAGTCAATTCCACCCACGATATAACAAAAATGTAAGAAAAATGTGTGAACGCGCATCAATCGTGTCCAACATTGAAATGCGCAAGAAGCTGATCAAAATTAACAATGGCGATCACTATCCCAACCAGTAGCAACTCCACAGGACAAACCCAAGTCGACCAGCAATTCACACCTCGATTCCCGTTTTGCATAAAAATTCGCGAATTTGCATGAAACACGTCCCGAGGAATCGAAGCTATTTCCATTTGTTTACACGCAACCGGTTTCTCGGTTCAAATTTCGGTTTTCACAGAGTTGCATCTTGATCCGGTTCGAGGATTTGTTTATTTGGGGGCGTGGCAAAAGGAGAGAAAAAAGTTGTCTCTGTCCGTCGAACGAAGAATGGAGATCCAGTGGATCGTAGAGAGACAAGACTATTGCGATCCTTCGTGCTGATCTGTTGCCGTTGACTCGATTAGAACGACGTTAAATGGATCGGTTCTAATTGCAGGCTAACGAACCATAAATTCTGCACTTACCATTCAACTGCCGGCAATCATCTTAAGAGGCTTACGTTTGCGCAAGATGGTAGAAGGATTTCGCGTTTAAACCATTCCCGTTGGAGGTCTCGAATGATGTCACGTTGACAATCATAAATAATTTTTATTAAAGAGACGTTCTCGGCAGGAGTATTCCCGTTTGCGTGGTTCTTTTTGCAAATTTTTTTTCTCAGTGGCAGAATAATTTTTTAACAAGGTAATTTGAGGGAGAACAACCTAGGGTCTACTATTAAGTCGAATTAAAAATTGAATGTAATAAAATAATTAGATTATTAAATTATCGAAATAAAATTTGAGGGAGAACAACCTAAGGTCTCCTATTAAGTCCAATTAAAAATTGAATGTAATAAAATAGTAAGATTATTAAATTATTAAAATAAAATTTGAGGGAGGACAACCTAAGGTCTTCTATTAAGTCCAATTAAAAATTGAATGTAATAAAATAGTAAGATTATTAAATTATTAAAATAAGATTTGAGGGAGAACAACCCAAGGCCTACTATTAAGTTCATGAAAAATTGAATGTAATAAAATAAATAGAATAATCTGTTTACGGATTTGTGCAAATGAAGTAGCAAATTTTTATTTTGTGTGAAGATACAATTTCATTAATTCTCTCTGCCTCTGGTGGACATTTTTGGATGGAAATTATTTCTGAAAGGAAAGGACCGTCGCTTGAATAATTTCCGAAAGTTTGCAAATTCATTTCCAAGAACCCATCCGTCAAACTGTAAAACAATACAAAAGAATGCAAATAAAAACATACTTCTCCAACTGAAAAAGTGAGAACACCATTCCCACCTCGACTCCTAGAAAAGTATAAAAATCCAACAAAATCGAAAGATAAAAGCTGAAGCGAAAGTCCCGTGCCAAGATCATAAACTTAATAGTAAATGGTGATAATTTCGATAAACAAAATGTCCGAACGGAGTCCAGCATCGAAATGTCCCAATAAAGTGCAACTTCGTAGAATAATTTACTATTTTGTTTCCATATAATATATTTACATCTCTGGCCACTGAAACATGAGCAGAGCGCTGATAACGTGGATCGTCGATCGCCATTAATCCGAAACGGAAACAGGAAACGCTCGATTATCGCATTGCCGTAATTAACTGGCGAAGTCTCTCGGACCAGATTCGCTAGTCAGTGAACTCTCTTGCGATCGCTATCGAGCATTTCTAATTACGGTTAATTAGACGCTGATGGCATCTGTGGAAGGCTGTTCTTGCTCGCCTCGAAAACTGGGAACGAATAATACCGTTTCCTGATTTTCCGCGTCGGCTGGAAACGAACAAACAGATTTTCTCGACCGTGATCCCACGGGAGCATGTGTTCCTCCGTCGTCCAAGTAAAATCAACGCAACCTGCCAATTAACAACAATTGTTTCGACAATAAACGCCCCCGGCGATAATCGGACGCAAAGCGCGAGAAAAGAATCGGGCGGGAAATTCGAAAAGTTCGCGAAGTCTTAATTGACGTCGTCCGAGGACTCCGTTTGTCCCGGACTTGTTCCCACGGGACACGCGAATGGGCCTATTGTGGTTGCGCAGCTTGTCGGGTATAGTGTTTTCTCAGGCGGTTTTGCGCGCGGTTTCACGTGGATCTTATCGAGACCATCTTGGGAATCGGGTCGGGCCTGGCTAATTTCAAGATCATGGCGAAGACGGTTCTTTATGGTCTTGTGCCAGGGTCGTTAACCAAATCCACTGTGCATGGTTTCACTTTCTGCTGGCAACGCGGAACGTGGAAACTTGGCACAGTTCGCTTTTTCTGCGACGTTCGAAAGCCCGTGGAAAATGAAAATTAATTTTGTCTGACCAGTCTGTTACGCGAAACAAAAATTTGTCAATCGGAGGAAACAGCAGCTAAATCCAATTCTTATTCTTCCATTTTATCTTTTCGCCCTTCTAAATTGTATCTGTCTTCGTCACAAATGAATAAATTCTGCAATCTATATACGACGTATGCCACTAAAAATACAAATAGAGTATTACATTTTTGGATACATTTTCAATGTTCTTCCGATCAGAATTTTTAATAGTCTCGTTTTAATTGTGAATGAAAATTAGTTCGGTATTATACCTGTGTGTATTCGCTTTGAAATGTTTCCAAAGAAATCTTTGCATGGACTAAGATAGCAAATTCCTATTTTATTAAACTATTGAACTCTTCGCAATTTCAGTTCTATCTTTATAAATGAACTAAGACATTGTTACGAATAAATAAAATAAGGATCCGCATGCATCATTAATGCAGAAAGTACCACGTTAGAATTATGTGGCGCGTTGCACAGAATATTGACTAACAAACATGGATCGTACAAACATAAATAAGTTGGATAAATCTGAAACACGGGTTTGCGTTGTCCGTGTTGCCTTCAACTGTAATTTTACGAGAGTCAGTTCTCGCTGGTGGTGTTTATTAAGATTGGAAAGTTCGATATTAGTTCGTAAATAAATGCACCTAGAAAGTTTCAACGGCGAAAGAAAAATTCTTCGAATTAATGAAACCGAACGAAACCGAAACCTAATGAAACCGAGGTGTCCCTTCGCTGTGGCGACTTCGATGCCCGCGCAAGACACTTCGCGTCGATCCGTTCATTCTCGCGCTCGCATTGGTTCTGTTGCAACCGTTGCATCTGGATGCCGGATGTCTGTGCAATATCCAGTTTTTAAATCGAACCGCTGGCAATTGATATCAAATTAACTCTCTTTCCGCTCGTGACGAGCGAAAATCTGGCGGCCGTTCGCGCTAAAACGTCCGGCGATGTTGACTCATTCGAATGTTCGCTTAACGAACTTTATTTACATATTTTTTCAACCTACGACGCTCTATTAATGGATCGATTGAACAGCGTACTGATTTTTTAATTTTATTCCGAGCGAGCAATTAGATTCCACGTTAAGAATAAATTTCCTTAGCGATTTTATCCTTTCTCTGTGCTTTTATTTTGTGATTTACCAGATAATAATTTTAATTCGATGCTGGATAATCACAATTTAGATGAGATTCTTTACTCCTGGGTCGAGATGGACCCAGCTCCTGCTGCTTAAGGAGCAACGTATTTTCTAACAGCGTGGATGAAAATCACAGAGTTTTTCCGATCGGAGAAACATTCTGATTCTTTAATTTTATTCTGCGCGAGCAATTAGATTCCACGTTAAGAATAAATTTCCTTAGCGATTGGGCTGATACCGCTAAACGGAAAGAATGTTTCAAAATGGAGGTACGCTATTTTATCAATTCTCTGCGCTTTTATTTTGTGAAGTAGATCAATTTAGCAGGTGGGTCGATTAAAAAGATAATAATTTTAATTCGATGCTGGAAAATGCTAATTTAGATGAGATTCTTTACTCCTGGGTCGAGATGGACCCAGCTCCTGCTGCTTAAGGAGCAACGTATTTTCTAACAGCGTGGATGAAAGACACAGCGTTTTTCCGATCGGAGAAATAAACTTTTCTCTCGGTTTTCATTTTGTCGAAAATCGTAGTCCCGGCGAGTACGCGAAATTGCGTAGCATATCCGCCGGTATAGCAATTACTCCGTTCGCACCGCGAGCACGCCGATCGTAAAATAGAAGCCAGTCGTTTCCTCGTGACGAGCAGGTACACTTGTCACAAACAGCTGGTCGGTTATGTCTCTTTGAAGACTGAATTAATAGCATCTTACGCCGAACTTTCTCGCGACCGTTCGAACGGGAACTGGACGCCGTTCGGTTTTACGACACGAGTGTTTTCTCGTTTAGCTTAATTACCCGCTGCAACAGTTTTGCGTTCATTAGGCGGTGGCCCCGTTCGCAAAAAGTGTAAAACGGTCGAAGAAGAGCAAATTGGCGGAAAGGAGAGGGGACTGGAAGATGGGGACCAGGTTGTAGCTAAAAGAAAACGAAAAGAAAAGTAAGAATAGATCCAGGAAGGTGATGAAGAAGAGGACCAAGCGTAAAAAAAATAAGAAGAGGTCTAGGCAGAAAAAGAAGAGGACTAGGAAGAAGAAGAAGAAGAGGTATCGGGTACTTGATGAACCAGAAAAGGGCCAGGTGATGAAAAAGAAGAAGAGGACCAAGCGTAAGAGAAATAAGAAGAGGTCTAGGCAGAAAAAGAAGAAGACTAGGAAGAAGAAGAAGAAGTAGAAGAGGAAGAAGAGGAACAGGCTCGGTAGCTATTTCGGGCGCCGCCGCACGGCGCCTAAAAGATCGGTAGCGCCGAAGGTCGTGGCCATCGACGACCTTGACGCAGCAAGCGCCGGGGATCTCTTCCGATGACTCACATAGGCTAGTCCGACGCCGTTCGAAATAAACACGACGACAGCGAGAGGATGATCGCTGATCCGAGATCTTCGGCCCGGAGACACAGCAAACTGTTTCGAGCTGAACAACGACCATAAACGCTGACTCAGGACGCGATCCCGGGAAAAACGTGAATGAACGATCGAGACTTAAAAATAATGCCTCCTCATCGGTGCAGTTTGACGTTCAGGACGTGCGTCATGGCGCCGTTGCTCGATGATCGCGTCACTGACCGAGAATACAATGATTCCGTCCGCAAAATTGGGGAAAAAACCCTTCGGTTTTTGAGTAACACATCTAGATAATTTTATTTAATTTTAATCGATTTTTCTATCAATGGTGAACTTCGAGAATTTCTTGTATCAGCTGTTCAATGCGCAAAATTAACTTTCTCGCAAACAATATTAGTATATATTAGTAAATATTAGTTTATAATAGTATTATACTGATCGAGTGCCAGCCGATTAATATTTTATAATTGACTAGCCGAGTACCAACTGATTAATATTGTTAGAATTAATCTGACGCTGGATATCTGTCGCAAGGTGTAACGTTTATTTTTTGAAAATGATCGTGTGATTGCTGAGACCTCGTAGCCCCTACCAATTTTTATATTGGGCTGTGTTATGAACGGTTGCAAGTCAAACAGGACATGCAGGAGATTGTTATGGCAACGTATGCAAATGTATATTTTATTAGCGATAAACTTGCCTTGTTAAAAATAAGCGTTCGTCACGGAATTGTTAAAAAGCGGAGAGCTCGCCTGACTCCAGATAGCAATCGATTCCAATTAACACGGAAAAAGACGAGACGCAAGGTCGCTGCAGGATCCATCGAGATCGGGACGTTCGTCCAAATATGGCCGAGAGACGAGGAGAACATCCATTAATGATGCATCGAGATCCGTGAATAGATCCCCACCGAGTCGACATAAACTTCGACCGGTCTTCGATTCAGGTCGGCTAATTCCGGGACGTTCTTCATTTCCAGATCACACAAAACTGATTTAAAAACAAAAAATGTTAGAACTGTCCATCAAAAATAATTTTATCCCAGAAAACGATATACTGGTAATTCTTCGATAAATTGGTTCCGTGTTGCACCTAGAACTCTTCAAGGGATGTCCTTCTTTCCATAATAATCCCAATAAATTAAGAACAATGTACCAATGCTCTCAAATTCTCTCAGTCTTCCTAACATTTCCAATTTGACCCACTAAATTTCACCATGAATGCAGGAAATCCGCTGCGCACTGATTTCTCTGTATATGTCGCCAAGGCCTGGGTGATAAACGTCGCGGAGTTATCCCCACCACCGCGGGGTATACCCAGAAGCTCGAGAGACCTCGGACGCCGATCGGTATGTCTCCTGGACGACACATATCGAGAATTCACTGTATACCCATTACTTCCAAAATTACACGGCAGATTTTGTGACAAATCTGTTAACACATGAAACAGACGGTTAACAAATTTTTGTTTGCGGTCCCAGTACCTTCTAATTGACGCAGAAAGTGTCTCACAGTCTACAATATAGAATAATCAAACGATAAAATAATAATTGGACCGGCAGACAATTTGTGCAGCTCACCGAGCGGCGTCCCACAAAAATGTTAAAAGCGGAGAAAATCCGGCGCTTTCTAAAAAAGGTAAAATGGCTACCGTTCTGTCCGAACGTGCACGGTGCGTTTCAAGAAAGTCCTCCTGGCGCAACAAGAGCATCGCGGCAAGTTGACAGACACCATAAGCTGCCGGGTATTCCGTCCATCGTTGCAGGGATCATTCGGTTAACGACGCTTATCAACGACCGAAAAGAAAATTTCGTAAACAAGTCGGGCTGAGAAGCGGGCCGGAACTTCCGCGGCACGTTCCTCTTTGCCGCGCGTGACGGGCATCGCGATACATCTTCGCGTCTCCTTTTATCCGCGCGTGTCTTCCCGACGAAAAGTTTCCGCTGCTGTTCATACTCTTATCGACCGTTGCAAAACCGAGTTTATTAATTGTACTACAAGAATTTTTTCATTAAAAAATACGCGACCCCATTGAAAAGGGAGGTTCCTCGGGTCATTTCGAGCAACTTTTTCCTTTGCGAAAATGTTCTCCGCTGCTTTGTTCGGGAGTTATTAGCGAAAAACACGGGCCAATCGCGGCGCGGCTTACAGCAGAGGGGTCCCGCCTCCGCGCTGCGTCCCGCTGAGCGCGGCGTTGGCATTGGCCGAGCCGGAATCCGTCCACTAGAGGCGCGCTGCGATTGGCCCGTGTTTTTCGCTAATAACTCCTAAACGAGGCCGCGGAGAAGATTTTCGCAAAGGAAAAAGTTGCTTCAAATGACCCCAGGAATCTCCCCTTTCGAGCAAGTACGTTTTTGGGACACCCTGTATACATATAAGAATTTACGCCTTTAATTTTTGCCACAAAAGAAAGCATAGTGGACAATATTGTTCGAAACTTCGAGCCGCCATTGATTGCGGCCAACGGGAATTGATTTTTTGAAGTCGGTAAAGCAGAAATCGTCTGAAGAGGCGGTGGTTGCGGAAGGAGCCAGGAGAAAAACATAGGATTATTAACTGAAATCAGCGGTCGCGTCAATTAGCACGCGATCCACGTTCGAGCGGGCTGATTCTTGAGTGGCACGATTGTTCATGGGCCCGACGGTTCTGTTTCCGTGCTCGTTACTGCCTTTCAAGTTGGCGACTGGGCCCGATAGCTTGTCAGTCGCCTAATAAGACCGCGACGTCCGATGACATTGTACGGGACCAACGGGCATGCTTTCAGGTATGCGAGGCCCTTTCACGGTTAATCCGTGCATTATGCTGCGAATGTTCGACTGTAGTCATTTTGGTGACCGTCCTATGACCCTCATATTTTTATTGGGTCTTGCTGAACAAGGTCCGAGGCAAATTGTGTGGAATTTTATATTACAACATTCTTTTTTAAATTTTCACAGTCTGTTTATAACCTTATATCTTCAATAACAAATGCAACATGTCGAGTTCTTGCAATTATCTTTCTAAAGTTGGGAAAATATCTTCAGCTACAAATTGAGCTATAATTTGTCTTGATTCTGTTGCGGAATAAAGGCGAAAACTTGAAGCAAGTTTCTGGCAAGTCAGAATTCATAATATCGATAATTAATGATAGATAAGTTCGGTCCCAGGCTTAAAACCAGTCGGATGAAGACCGAGACGGATCTAAAGACTGTGAATGGAAATGATTAATTAAAAAGTCACGTAACCACCCCGGACCCTTAAGCAACCGTGTCTAGACTGCGTTCTGTCAGTCGTCGAATGTTTACAATGGCAATTATGTAATTTGGATCGAGCGAGCCTCCAGTAATGCAAACGGGAATGCATCTGAGGTAAGACCAGAGACGGAAACGGACACGGACACGGAAAAACCTGCTTTTTACCGAGTGACTGTGTACACTAGGCATTCGCAACAGGTCTCGCTCTTCGTGGGTCGCGCGTCACACTCGATCTCGATGCACCCACGGCTCGTCGCCTCCGGCGCATTTTTATTCACGTTTTGTCGGATACGATCTCGTCGAAATGCTCGTTTGCTCTCGGCTCATTCCCGTTTCACACCGTCGCGCACGGTTACCGATCCGACTGCGTCAAAAATTCGAAACGAACGATTTTACATCCCCCACAGAAAAATCAGAATCTGTACGCCCCACACAAACATGACGAAAATTTATTTTCCTGATATTCTGCGATTTTCTTCCCTGCACGAGTAGTTTTAAGATTCAAATAATCACAGAGAAATCTAATCTGACAATTGCAACTACCATCGACAGGATTTTAATAATTAATAATGGAGAATTAGGATCGCGGATATTGGTTTTCAAAACGAACGGTTTTACATCCCTCACAGAAAAATCAAAATTTGTATGCCCCACACAAAAACGAAAATTTATTTTTCAGATATTCTGCAATTTTCTCTCCAGCATATGAATTAAATGAATAATCATTTAGAGAATTCAAATATCATGTTGTGATATTATTCTCAACTGATTGAAATTATTAAGAAAAGAAATAACTTTCTACATAGGTTATGTATCCTGCAGTTTATTAATAATCTTAGACAAGAGTAGTTTTAAGATTCACAAATAATCTCAGAGAAATTTAATCCGACAATTGCAACTACCAGATCAGGATATTTTCATACAAGTTTTTAAATAGAATATAGAATGCATTATATACACCGTATCTGTCATCGACAAGATTAATAATTAATAATGGAGAATTAGGATCGCGGATATTGGTTTTCATTTGCTCCGTATATTAAGGTCACTGTTCCCCGACAACCATAGCGTTCTCCCGGCGAAGAATGCAAAGTTCTCAGAAGCGGTTGAACAAGTTCAATTTAACAGACAACAGACACGCTAAATGAAACCAATTAGCACCTCGGCTCGGGAATCGTGGCGCAGGTAGGAGCACTTACGGGCACACGGCACAAGAAAATTAAACGTCACGCCATTACAGCTCGATGTACCCTCGATCTCAACTAAACTGCTGAGCGAGTAATTTAAAAAAATCCCATAAAATCAAAGGAATCTGCTTAATGAAATCAAATGAAAATTTTTTTCGATCTCCACGCATTATTCCGTCTCCCATTTATGGGATACACAATGTGTTAATGACTCAATCTTCCCGGGGGGGTACTAAAAACTGAAGCAATAAAGTCAAATTGGTCAGAAATGGAACCCTGCGATTTTTTCGGTATGGCAACAATTTTATGGTCGGGTTTATGGGCCGAGAAAGAAAGACAAGACATGTGTGGCTGGCAATAATTTCGCCATGAATTATTCAAGGGGGGAAAAAAAGACTACCGTTTGAACACTTAGGAACTTCCCCATAAAATATCAATTATTATCCAAATAAATTTTTTAGCGTCCGTTGGTTTTATGTCGTACCAACTTGCACAATCCACGTCGCACAACGTAAGTACATGTTTCGGGTCAGTGCGAAATTGTGCTCGCCTAACGCGTGTGTAAAGAATCATTCAAAAAGACTGTACACTCACTGCTGGTACCAACTTGTTAGAATAACTTTTTCATTGTGTTATACGAGGAGATAGTGTGCATTTCCTCAGAGAGAGAGAGAGAGAGAAGAAAAGTATTTCCAATATTTCTTTTTCTCTCAGAATCTGCTGCAGTTATCAACTTCAAAATTTGTTGGCGTCACAGATGATTTTAAAATACCGAACAGAAGAAATTATGCGACCGTATCAATGCATAATGAAGCATGCTGGGGGAACCTACGCAATGGTAGTGGGTTGTATTTTATTATAGAAAAAGAAAAAAATGTCAGAGGAAAGCATTAGTCGGTTCAGAAGGGACAGCATTAGTTGGCTCATTCAAATATTATAATAGACAAAAAGATTTGTTCGAGGTTATATTTCTTGAGATTTCAAGGTCGTCGAAGATTTCTTTAATGGAGCGATATACTTTTATTATCGCTATATGATAGCCGAGGTCAAGACGAATCCAACGACCTGTAATATTATGACCTTTGCATGCCAGAATATATTTCGGCTTATAGAAATCCACAATAATACAGTTTCCAATTATTCCTGGCCATAAGTTGATAGAGAACCGTCTGTTGCTTGTTAGACAGATCGTCTTCAACTAATGTCCGCTGCGCACAGAAACGTTCAGAGGAAACAAACGACTTTAACTTCTACATTGTTTACATTCGACGAC
>CM052138.1:15466126-15479516 GCA_028454255.1 Halictus ligatus | reverse complement strand
GGCACGGAGTTGTTTCTAATTCAGAATCGTCTACTTGGTATGTAGACTAGGTTCTTATGGTATCGTTGTAGTAATATGTAATAGCTCCATTGAACAATGGTCTACGAGCAGACGAATGGCAGGCACGTGGCCTAGCGAGTTTATTAGTGTACTCAAAGTATAAGGTCGGACAAAAGAATCGTTTCGAACTACCGAGGTTCGGAATGCTGCATACGAATCGCTGCTTTTGCGAAAATATTCGAAATTCGCGTGCTGGAGTTTTGCACGAACTGAAAATCCTTTCGCGACGCAGTGCACATTTCCAACATCCGGATGACTATGTGCCAGACTACAAGCCAACGTAAGAATCTTCCTTTGACCTTCGGATGATGGAACGCGGGTCCGTTTTGACCCAAGATTATAAATTTTCCATTTGAACTCTAAATTTTCTATTCCTGGCTAATTTAAACGAAAAGAATTGCACGTTTTTAAGGAATAGAATATTTATCTAGAAAAGTGGAACGTGGGTCCATTTTGACCATAAATTCTAAATTTTCCATCCGAACTAAATTTTCTATTCCTAAGTAATTTATATGAAAAGAATTGCAAGTTTTTAAAGAATAGAAAATTTATCTAGAAAAATGGAAGGTGGGTCCAATTTAACCCTGAATGCTAAATTTTCCATCTAAACTCTAAATTTTCTATTCCTAGCTAATTTTAATAAAAAGAATTGCACGTTTTTAAAGAATAGAAAATTTATCGAGAAAAATGTGCTCAAAGGAAGGGCAGAACAATGAAAAGTTTGCAAATGGAGTTTCGAGCAAGGGAAAGAATATTCTTAAAAACAATTTTTATCATCGTGTGTACAGCACGAATTAAATTGTTTCTCAACTCTAATTCGAAACAGTGACCGAGACGAACGATTGAACGGAAGACACGGCGTCACACCGACGATTTAGAAATTTTTTCGCGAAGATCAATGAGATTCAGCGCCGAAGGATCTCTCGATCATCATCGTCGTTGTTGATCCAATTTCAGATTCCTCGTTGTTGGGAAACGCGTTCGACCCTGTTCCCGATGATAAACCGTTTAATGTTACGAGGCACGATTTATATCGCTAGACGTGCCACTTTCTCTGTGCGGTTATGATACTTTTTTCCCTGGCCGTTCAACGTAAAGAGCGAAAATTGCGTAAGTTGATAAGTGGTTGCGGTTCCGGTGCGCCAATCAACGCGATCCGGTTGATCCACGGGATCGGGTATAGATCCTCGCCGGGATTCTTATTGCCTCGCCGATTCGACGGAGGCGTCCGATGAGGGTTCGAATTAGATCCTCGGGATCGTGATTTACCTTCGCCTCTTAGTATCGTGCACCGATCTTAGGCCCAGCCGGGGCAAGGACAGGTTGCTCAACGTGCCTCGAGAGTTCATGCTAGCAATAATCGCGAAACTAGTGCAGGCCGTTTGTCACAATCGCCAATTAACAAGTTCGGTTCGAAAATAAGGGGAACTAGATCGCGCTAGATCTTCTGCCTATTAAATACAATCTACGCGAGCAATAATGGTCGATCTTTGATCTATGGTGATTAATCAGGACACCGTTGCACTGCAGATCTTTATGCAAAATTATGGATTTCTCTATAAATGTCGCTAAGGCTTCGATGATAAACGTCGCGGAATTATCCCCACTACCGCAGGGTATACCTTGTGAGGAGTCACGAAGCTCTAGAGGCCTCGGACCTTGAGGAGTGTAAACATAACACGGGGTATGTCTACTAGACGATATATGTCGCTGGCAAGACCCGTAGACAATTATCGAGAATTTACTGTAAACATTTGTCTCCCTCATCAATAATTATAAGATGCTAACGTCTCTATTGCATATCGAATTACAGTGATTTCTCTATATATGTCGCTGGCAAGACCCGCAGACAATTATCGAGAATTTACTGTAAACATTTGTTTCTCTCATCCATAATTATAAGATGCTAACGTCTCTATTGCATATCGAATTACAGTGATTTCTCTATATATGTCGCTGGCAAGACCCGTAGACAATTATCGAGAATTCACTGTAAACATTTGTTTCCCTCATCCATAATTATAAGATGCTAACATCTCTATCGCATATCGAATTACAGTGATTTCTCTATACATGTCGCCAAGGCCTGGATGGTAAACGTCGCGGAATTATCCCACGGGGTGTTATTGACATATATCGAGAACTTGCACGGTCTTGAACGGGAGTGAAACAACCCTCGAGATCGAATAATTTTTGTATAATTCTGTGTTAAAAATGAAGCCGCGTTCGCAAATAAACGCGCCGATTAAAAGATCCATTTTAGGGAAGAATCGGCGGCATTCAGCAATTAACCGCCACCTTCCAATTAGACGTGGATCAGTCGGTCGTGCACCACTTATGAGCATTTCATAAAGCCTGTTTGTGCGAACCACTCGACGCTTGCGCGCGGCATTAACGATCCCTGAAATTGAACTAGTTCAGGCAACGACGCTCATAACGATTCGTCGCCCGGATTGTTAGCGGACAACTGTGCGCGCACGGCGAAGGTGTGCAAATTGTTTCAGTTGGTCCGAATAAAGAGAAATAGGTAATCGGATCTGTTCTGCGAGCTATGTTTTATTCAGCTCTGCCCTACAGAATGCACCTGCCGCTTCGTGTCGCGAATCGACACGTTTTCGCTGACGTATTGTTCCGAGTGTTCGCTATGGTCGCTAGAGTTCTTTCTCGAGAAATTTTATAGTTTACTATTTCTCGAGAAATTCCAGTATTTCTCGAGAAATTTAAATCTAGGAAAATTCTTACGAATCTCATTTGTTCTATAACATATTTTCGGAAATGAATTTTCAGTCAACCCAAATTGCATATTACTAATCAATCGCGTACGTACGAGGATATCTACAGGCAGCATATCAATCCTTACATTTGCACGTTTGCAATGTGAAAATTTATAATAATTGTTGCGAATGCGTGTCGACGTGAGGTTCTGTATGCGATAAGGCCAACATCCACAGAAAATGAAAGAAATTTTTCTACGGCTACAGATTTTATAAATAAAGAAAGAAGTAGATTGTCTGATTCTACGTTAGACGCATTATGTTTCTTAAGAAGTCATTTCAAAACAGAGGCATAATGTTTCACTTTATAAAAGTTTGGTTTTAAATAAATAAATTTATCTGTTATATTTAGCGACTATTTTTTCCTTGTTTCTAAAGTTATGTACACAGTGAACAGGAATAGACACTGAGTTAAAGTTTTTGCCATTTCGATAAATATTATGAACGATATTCCAGATATTATAAAACTTCCCAATATTTTTTTATTGTATTAACAAATTCTCGAGAAATGTAGTCTTATTTCTCATTTCTCGAGAAATGAAAAATTTTGAGAAATCAGGAACACTACCAGGACACAGAAAATCAGAAGAATGCGTGAATGATTCGATCTAAGTAAAACCATCGGGACCGTACCAGTACATAGATCGTACAGTTGCACTATTCTTTTGCAAGCTCGCAAACACGGACCTAATTCAACGATGAAACGTTCTCTATTTTCAATTTTTCTTAACTGAAATTGTACCGACATATTTTCGACATTTTCTTCTTATTAACACGTTCACGGACAGTAAACATTTGAGCTGCAAAAATAGACAGGCAATTTTTCTCGAAACTAGTTGTACCATCCGAAATCTGATTAGACACGAACAATAATAATAATAAGTTAACTGCCATTAGCAATGACAGTTGGTCATTACTTTGAAACGTATATTAATCACAAAAACTTGAAGTTGTACAAAATTAAATGAATAAAAATCTAAAATTGAAATGCTATAGCATTCATGTCATTTTGCATCACTATGAAAACGAATGCTACAGCATTCACGTCCGCGAACTCTAATAAAATACAATTTGGCCCATATCTACTATGATCAGCGACACTGATTGGTGTTCTGACGCGGAATACAGTCTTGTCTCGATACATGTCGCAAACACCCGGCCGATAAAAGTCGCAGAACTGTCCCCACTACTGCGGGATCCCGTGGGGTATCTCAGAGCTGGAGAAGCCTCGAATCAAAGAATCTCCTGGCCGATATACATATTATACATATTATCTATATATTATAAACGATTAAAAGTGCGATTTTAAGTCGAAAAACGTGAAAAATGGCAATTTTTCCACTTTTAATCGTTTATAACTCATAAACGAATTAACCAATATGGGTGAAATTTTCAGCATAGATATAATTTATTCGTGCGAATCAAATACATTCTTTAAATTTTCAATACAGGCTCAGATAAAAAAGCTGAAAAAACCTACTTTTACTATTTCTTTTGCGATTCCGGACAATTCAAATTTTTTTCAAAAATTTTTTACACCTCGTTTAATAAACTAATCCTCCTAACTTCTCAATAACATTCAAGTCATTTGATCTAATTTTTAAAAAGTTATGTTGCTTCAAATAGTGTAGACTCAGTTTTGCTCGTTAGTGTATATGTCACCGGCAAGACCCGTGTTGACATATATCGCGAAAACACTGTATCTCATAGCGTCGTACGCGCGACGCATTGCTGGCGAGATATCTCGTCCGTGGCAACGAAAGGGTTAACCCGATCGAACGGGTTCTCTCGGGCCGGATCGATAATCGATACGGCGGCCATTTGTTTCCCAGCTTAGCCATTTCTTTCTGTCGAATCGTGGCACGATTTGATAGGCGTTGCTCGCATTCCCACGGCTCGTTGCTGTCGAGGTTGCTGCGAGTATCGTCCCGATAGACGCGATTCAGAATCGCGAGGGAAAGCCGAGGCGAGACGAAGGTTACGCCAAGGTCGATGGTTCGCATTTTTGCGTGCACCGTCCCCGGCGACCTCTCGCATTCTGGATTGTAATAACAATTTATTATCGGGTTTCTACGCGGGATAGCGATTGGCCCGTAATTTCGAGACCGGACTGCTCGCTTGTTTCTCGCAGATTTTAATCGGCCCGCCACCAGGAAGAATATCCTCTCCTGCATATTCCTTTTCCGTGGCGTTTTGTTCTTTTCTTCTCGTTTCGCCAGTACACAGATTTTTGCTTGGAATTTCGTCGGGACTGAAACCTGATTTTCTTGGTCATTGTTGTGACTCTTCCGTTCCGGCTCGGTCCTCTCTTTTCCTTTCCTTTCTTGTCCATCTAGAACCACTCGATTTGTCCTGCCAGGCTCTCGAGGCCGGGCCCCGCTTCGGGCTCGCCGGAATCGCGAATTTATCAACCGCATAATTGCGGGCACCGCGCTATCTCTCCGATGGCGTTCAATTCGAAAGGACGACGCGACTCGTACGAAATAATTCGCTTGTTTAATTGCTGGATGCTGAGCTCGAGCACGATCGTTTATTCGAGCGTGATAAGCGAGCGAGCCGGGGAAGGTGAAGATTGATAACGCTGCGAGTAACTTTTGTTAACATTCGAAGAAACTTGTGGATCGAAGAGCTCCGGTGGAGAATTTTCTATGCGAATTTTCTGTAATTTTCTAGGAATTTTCAAATGAGAATTTTCATTCGCAGTTTTCGTTACAAAATTCAGAGAAAATCGAAAGAAAGTGCCTTCGGTGAGAAACTTATGGATCGAAAAGCACTGGTGGAGAATTTTCTATGCGCATTTTCTATGAATTTTCAAATGAGAATTTTCATTCGCAGTTTTCGTAACAAAATTCAGAGAAAATCGAAAGAAAGTGCCTTCGGTGAGAAACTTACGGATCGAAAAGCACTGGCGGAGAATTTTCTATGCGCATTTTCTATGAATTTTCAAATGAGAATTTTCATTCGCAGTTTTCGTAACAAAATTCAGAGAAAATCGAAAGAAAGTGCCTACAAGAAAAAAAGTCGGCCTTCGGAGGAGTATTTTGCATGAACTTTAGACTTTTAATGGTGCAACTTGAAATCGAATTTTTATTTATAATCGACGAATCCTGGCCAAGTGCCAGGAAGAAAAATATCAGAATCGTAAAGTGTCACTTTGTGTCGGTTTTAAAATGCGTTCCTGTAGGATTTGTTGAAAGTTCGATATCGCTAATAAAACCAGGAAAATTGCACTATAGGTTAGGTGCACGGTGCACATACTAACGAGAATAATCGAGCGAATGAAAATCAGAATAATTGTAAAATATTTCGAACTTCTGTAGTAGATGTTACTGTAACATCATTTCTGACGCAAACCTATTTTCGGACGCAAAAATTTGCTCGAGGATGTGCTGATCGGATTAGCAGGCACATATTTATCGTTGAAATTATTACGCCGCAACGATCGCCTGATTTTCTCGGCTTGAGTCGGCGGCGAACGGAAATTCGATCACTGCTTGATCGACCTTAATTTGACGTGTTCAACGCCTAGCTGTGTTTTAGTTTATAATAATTGGGTTGCGGAAGTTTCTGCAAACTCGCGCCTTCTCGGAAACCGACGAGAGTAAATTACCACTAGTAACAATTACTGCTTAGTAACAGCGCCACTAAAAATTCCTGTATCATTATCTAAAATATTTTTGACATTATTCAATTTATTTGTATTTAATAAATTAGTGAACGTTTCGGTACTGTACGAGCAAATTCGACCATTTTCGTATGCATAGCACGAAAGAATATATATAGAAGGAAAATATTCTAGGTCGAAGAAAATGTTTCGTTTTGGAGTTAAAATGGCTTCCAGTGTAAAGGGTTAATATATTCCTTCTTTGGAGTACATGTTACCATAAAAATCGTATGAAACCTGAGCAAATTCGACCATTTTCGTATGTACAACACGAAAAAATATATATAAAAGGAAAACATTCTAGGTCGAAAAAAAGGTTTCGTTTTGGAGTTAAAATGGCTTCCAGTGTAAAGGGTTAATATATCCCTTCTTTGGAGTACATGTTACCATAAAAATCGTATGAAACCTGAGCAAATTCGACCATTTTCGTATGTATAGCACGAAAGAATATACATAGAAGGAAAATATCCCAGGTCGAAGAAAATGTTTCGTTTTGGAGTTAAAATGGCTTCCAGTGTAAAGGGTTAATATATCCCTTCTTTGGAGTACATGTTACCATAAAAATCGTATGAAACCTGAGCAAATTCGACCATTTTCGTATGCATAGCACGAAAGAATATACATAGAAGGAAAATATTCTAGGTCGAAGAAAATGTTTCGTTTTGGAGTTAAAATGGCTTCCAGTGTAAAGAGTTACCTCTTCTTTGGAGTACATGTTACCATAAAAATCGTATAAAACCTGAGCAAATCCAATCTTGTTGTTATTCCAAAGTGACAAGTGTAAATCACGTTTAGGGCTCGGTAGTTCTAGTGTCAAAAATAAAAAGAAATAATAATAAATTGGGCAACAATGTCCCGCAGGTCCCCGCAACATTTTGTGCAAATTCCCTCTGGTGGATTCGCGGAGGAGGAGCCTAAATATAAATCGCGATCGTCGGTAGTGTATCGGGGACGTCCTTGGGCGACGAGAGGGAAAGAAATCTGTCGTCGCTTGTCCGCAACAATAAATTCGCGGTGAAAAAATTCGCCCGAAGGATGACGATCTTCGCTCGATGAAAAAATTGGGCCGTTAACCTTGTCTGACCGGTACACGCCGGCTTTTACACTCGCAGAAAAACGCGAAAACCGGTATCGGCCGCGTATATGCCATACGCGTTCTGTCACCTCCGCACAATATGCACCGGGGACCGGACGTTCGTAATAAAATAACCGCGCGCCGTGAACTAGTATTTCCGATTACTATGGCGCGGCGTCGAGAAAACACGCCGGACCGCGAAAACAATTTTTTCCTGGACGAATTACACCGTCGTAAACCGTCTACGGGGGCCAGCAACAGGATATGCGCCGCCGATTAACATAACTCTGAATTTCAACGTGGTTCTTGGAAGCATCACTGACCTACCAGCAACGTTTTAACGAATGCGAGTTTTTTTTTCTTCACTTCATTAAATGCCCCCTTGCCGCAATCAGCTGAAAAGGCGACAATCATTGTGGATTTTTGTGTGAAATAAAAGTTTTCAAGAAATAGAAACCGAATAGAATTTTACAGCGATTTCTCTGTATGTGTCGCCAAGGCCTGGACGATAAACGTCGCGGAATTATCCCCTCTACTGCCACTAACTGTTCTGTTTCTAATACTGATTGAGACTGTGGATCTTTATGTATTCAAATGAGATGCAATTTGGAACAATAGGAAAAATATGAAATGAAATTATTAAAGAAAAGATGAAATGTTTATCTGCTGTAATTGAGGCAGTATATTTTTATGTAGCATAAAGATCTGCAGTCTACCAGCGGTATGTCATTATGAAAATGATTCTGAATTGTTAAGTAATGATAAGCACTGACCTACCAGCAACATCTCAAAACAGTTTTTTTAAGGACCGCGGAATTTGAGAAATTCGAATGTTTGGAACTTTCGAAAAGGCAGACAACTTTTTCTCGAAGGAATTCCGCGATAATGAACCGGCTCCGAGGATTCCCAACAGGATATGTGCTACGATTAACATAATTTTGAATTTTAAAATAGTTCTCAGAACTGCGAAGCGTCACTGACCTACCAGTAGGATTCACGAAAAAAAAAAATGTTGAACAACGGGGAATTTGAACGTAAAAGCTTGCGCACGTTCGAAAGTTTAGAATATCCCTTTTCAGTAAGTACTCACTTCCGGTGAAATGAAAGGCCGCGATTAGGCTGCGACGTTTATGCAAATACATGCGATTTGCATTCTTAGAGACGGTGTTAAATGAACTGGAAAATATCACTTCAGCAAAATGTTGTTCCAGGCAATGATTTCGGTGCTTAACAATGAAGATAAGATTAACCAACTGCGATTTCTTGCGTAGAACGTCGGAAGTGTTAGTTTTTATCATTGTTAACGTTGAATTGAGTAGAAGTAAAGTAATAATTTTACACATACTTTCTGCAATGTGTCGTGGATTAATTCATTGTCAAATAGTCTTATAAAGTCAAGTTAATTATTGAAAAATGCGAGCATTATTTAGTGTTAGAATCTACAGTTATAGGCTGCACAAAAGTGCACTGCGCACTTGCAAACAATAAATGCATCAAGATGAACGATAGTCTACATAGTAACAGATATAAAAATGTACACAATCAATTTGAAGATGCATCAGTGCAATAAGTGTGCAAAGGTACTTACACTGTCTATCTATTAGCAATGCAACTGCATGAAAAATTACTTACAATAAATAAAAATGTACTCACAAGTAATAAGTGCACAAAACTGCACCGTGTAACAAATGCAGTACGATCTGCAGTCTGTTTATAAATGCATCAAAATTCGCAAGCAACTTATTAGATGCAGAAAAATGCACCAAATGCAAAAAATGCACAAAATGCACAAAATTGTACAAAATGCACAAAAATTCACAAAACTGCACTGTGTACTTTCAAGTAACAAATGCATTAAGATCTGCAGTCTGTTTATAAATGCATCGAAATTCGCAACCAACTTCTTAGATGCACAAAAATGCACCAAATGCAAAAAATGCACAAAATTGTACAAAATGCACAAGAATGCACAAAATTGAACTGTGTACTTTCAAGTAACAAATGCATTAAGATCTGCAGTCTGTTTATAAATGCATCGAAATTCGCAAGCAACTTATTAGATGCATAAAAATGCACCAAATTCAAAAAATGCACAAAATGCACAAAATTGTACAAAATGCACAAGAATGCACAAAATTGAACTGTGTACTTTCAAGTAACAAATGCATTAAGATCTGCAGTCTGTTTATAAATGCATCGAAATTCGCAACCAACTTCTTGGATGCACAAAAATGCACAGAAATGCCCAAAAATGCATAAAAATGCAGAAAAACGCACCAAAATGCACAAAAATGCATAAAAATGCACAAAATGAATTAAATGCAGAAAAATGCATGAAAATGTATAAAAATGCACAAAATGGAGAAAAATGCATAAAATGCTCAGAGCACTCACAAGTAACAAATGCGAAGGAATTTGCAGCCGAGAGTTTTCGCAGCATTCGGTACTGAATTTTCGCTGATGGTCGTGCTCGAATGATCGGTCAGGGTCCAAGTCATCAGTCATTCGAAGGGGAAGGAAATATCGACGAGCGTTCCCGCACGTAACATCACCGTTAAAGGAGAGCCTCTGAGAGAATGTCGAGGAGAAGAAGAAGAAGAAGCAGGAGAAGAAGAGAGAGAGCATAATCCTGGAGCGGTCTTGGGATGAACGAGACGAGCAGATTATGCAAGCGAGTTGCCTTGCAGAGTGCAAGCCGGTCAATGCCAAGGTATTCCACTGCGCTCGGTGCGCTCGTCTCTGTCAGTCGGACGCCGGCCCTGCCTCATCACTGATAACTCCGCGAGGGATCTGCCTCGATGCACCGATCGTTGCATAATGGAACCGATGCAGTTCAACACCTTGAAAGGCGAACACGCTCGGATCTCTCGCTAACGACCCATCCCGACGAGTTAAACACAATACGAACAATTCGACCACTAATTACACATCTACAGAAAAATTCCAAACTAAAAATCGAACTACAGATTTACAGAAAAATTCCCAACCGCCTCTCGTCAGCAAATCCTTGTCCCCAACCGCGCGAATTAAAATTCAGTGCCAATTACAGTCTTTACGCGATACATGTCCAAAACAGGGGTCTGGCCAGTGACAAATATCGGACAGGAGACTTTCTGGGACTTTTATCTGCCAGGTATTTGGGACATACATACAGCAAACACTGCCGACGCAGAAAGTCGACTGATTTATACGTTCTCCGAAAGATACATCGAGGACTATTGTTAACGAGAACGCTTTATGCTTGTCAGATTCAGTTCAAGTTTATTGTGAGACTGTGTTCGCTTTCGTTTAAATTATTAACCGGCTCGCTTGATATTTTCTTCTCAATTGGACCGTGAAAGCGTTCCCCAAGGTGACATTTAAAAAAGGAAATGGGTGCATATCAGCCAGATAATATTCATGAATTATCCGAACGTTGAGACACGCGAGAATGGGTCGACAGCATTGAAACGGATCTGAAAAATCGTTCGCGAGGTCTCAAAAAATATTTTGACTGATGACAAATTCATTCGAAACACCGCGGTGAAGTATGCAGCAAGAATGAGACCTCTTATCAGCATCTAAGTGCGCGATAAAAATCCGCAAGGACACGCCCCGCACGGTGTCGCAGCGACTGAGGACGCATGGAAGAGACGTCGAGCACCGTTGATCTAAATTTCAAATTCCGATCGGAATCTCGGATTACGATTAAAATTGCCGCCGTAAAGAAATCCGTCACGCTCGGACGCTCAACGCTAATCAGATTTGGCTCAGTGGAACGAGTTTCTCTCGTCGACGCTGTGTTCTCTCTCTCTCTCTCTCGGCGACATTTTCCATGGCGCGCGTATCATCGCGCAGCGAAACCACCACCACCGCGACGATCATTTTCTTTTTCTCGAGCGCCTCTCGACGGGGACGCGTGACACTTTTTCCGCCGTGGAAAAAGGGTTAAAACGAACGTGGGTACCGCGCGATGAAAACGGATAACGGATCAACCGGACGGTTTAAAAAACCTTGGCGAGATAAGCCGGAGCACCGAGTGCTCGTTTTAGCTTTCACTGTGTGTTCCCATTACGTAAACCGGGGGTTACAAATTGCATGGGAGAGAGAGAGGGAGAGAGATGGAAATTTGAAAATAGACCGAATTTCACGCGATAACGAGTCTTTCACTTGCTTGTGTTTTCGAGGTCAGCAATACCGTGGGAAGCTACACGCGGCCGATAGAAACGGTTGACAAGATGCTTGATGAACAAAGTGTCTTTTTCATTAACACTGCACCTACCACCGCCGGTCAAAATGGCCGTCCCAGATTTTTTATTCTACAATTACTGAAATTGCAAAGATTCCTTCCTGGGAAATCATTAAATACAGTGATTTCTCTATATATGTCGCCAAGGCCTGGACGACAAATGTCGCGGAATTATCCCCACTTCTGTGGAGTATACCCCGTGAGGGGCCTCGAAGCTCGGAGACCGTGTAAACATAACACGGCTTGGAAATGTCTGCTGGACGGTATATGTCGCTGGAGGGTGGTTGACATATATCGAGAATTCACTCTACTTAGGATCTATTGATCGGAGGGCATCTGAATTTGCGAATTCGCCGAGATCGGGAAGGTGGTATCAATAGCGCATCATAGAGTGTCATAAATACAGCGATTTCTCGATATATGTCGCTGAGGCCTGGACGATAAATGTCGAGGAATTTTCCCCACTACCTAGAGAGGCTTCGGACGCCGAGGATTATACGACGCTGGCCGCGTCGTTGACATATATCGAGAATTCACTGTAAATATAACACAAACCGCACAAAATCTAAAATAATTTGCTATTTACGCTAAAACCGCGTGCGAATAAAATAATCTTGTTCTTCGAGACCAAAGTGTCCTCCACGATGAACAATGTGTGTCCACATTAAACTCGGTAAATGTTCAATTACGAACACTCGCAAACAAGTAAAATCTTAAGATGACTTAAATCAAATACAACGAATTCTCGATATATGTCACAAAAATCTGTCTTGTCGGACAGGTCTCTCGAGCTTCGTGGCCCCTCACGGGGTATACCCGGCGGTAGTGGGATCAATTCCGCGACATTTATCGTCCAGATCTTGGCGACATACACAAAGGAACACGGAGAAATCGCTCCACGCAAATGCGGATACTATGACACACCGAAGCGAAAGAATGACTAGTTGAATGAAAAGGGGGATTAAAAGTTTGTGAAATTAAATGGCAATAAATTAAATGAAATTAAATTTCTCTTTCGAACGAGCCCTTCACCAGCGACAAAGTATTCTTATTCGAGGAGGAGAACTTATAGCACGTGAAACGATTTTTTGACGGTAACGTAGTCACTCTACCTTGTCGGGAATCTACGGGAACCGGGCATTTAAGGAGATAAACAATAGACGGTAGGTGTAGAGGCGCGCTGTCATAACAGGAAGCATAGCTGAACGAGTGACGCACCGAAAGTTGCTCGGAGGCATTAGCACGGCGTTAAGGAATTAATGCTGCCCAGCGAGCACAACGCGAAACAAAAAGGAAAGTAGCTGAAAGCGTGAACTCAATTGGATAACGGGTGGATACAAGAGTCTTACGTGAAGCACGCCGACGCGCGTGTGGTGCAACGTGTTACCCGACTCGTGCGCCTCAGACCGCTCGAGACTATTTTAGTTCTCGAACGAACAGATCGAACTCTGTCCGATCGAAACCACCGATTCTCGATGATTCGAACACCGCCCCGCGTCTACAGCACCCGCGAAAAGAAATTGTACCTCCAGGGAAAGTAATCTTAACACATTGTTGACCGGGAACGTCATATGACGTCTTTCGATAAC
>CM052138.1:15453947-15466026 GCA_028454255.1 Halictus ligatus | reverse complement strand
AAGGGTCAAGGTGACCTTGGGTTATTCTGGAAACAAACACTTTTCCGGAACAGTTTTAACAAGCAATTTGACCGGAAACGTTTTCTGTCGGATCGTGAGAAATTTCAAAATTTGAGAGCCAAGGGGCTCCGTAGGTTCGCGATAAGGTAGAGTGACCAGGTTACCGACAAAGATGGACGAAAAATGGTTTCACGTGCAACACAACTGTTCGTTCTTGTGTGAGAAAAATGTGACAGGTTTAGTCACAGACTGAATTGGTCGGATCAAGACCAAGACGGATCTTAAGTCAGTGGCTGGAGGCTGTGAACGGAACCTAAATAGCAATTACCGACCTGCTGACCCTGCAAAGGTCACGCGACAATCCTTGGGTCTTAATTGTAGCCGAATTTTTAGTGGGTACATTCAAGCAATTGTCAAAGCTTAAGATGGCAGATTTTGGAGTATTTCATGACAGTTGAGTTGAAATTATGGAAAGAAAGAATAACAATCAGTAGTGAAAATTGATATAGCCTAGTTCAGGTAGAAATTGCAGTTGCAAAGGTGAATTTGCAAGTATTATTTTTAATTGTGCTTCAGTTTAATTGTGCTCGAACAACAATCGGTATTAAAAATTGATACTCCTTGCTTCGGTATAGAAATTCCACCTTCAATGATAAATTTGGAAGTATTATATATATAATTGTGTTTGATCGAAATTGTGCTTGCAAGGCTTGAAGTATTTCATGAGAGTTGATTGGATCAGTGAAATAAAGAACAACAATCGGTATTAAAAATTGACATCCCCTGCTTGATCTAGAAATTTCAGCTCCGAAGAGGTGAATTTTTAACGATTATTTCCAATACTAATTAAATTTGCCGTGAACCGATCAAATTATCTGGTCCCAGGAACTTGAACTTGAAAAACTCGAAAGATCTTATGAAAGTCAATTGAATCAGCGAATAAATAACAGCAATCCGGCGTTAAGGATCATTGCTTCTCTCTCTCTCTCTCTCTCTCTCGATCGCGCGATTTCACCTTCAACGATAGACAGCAAGTATTCATTCCGAATGTAGTTAAACTTATTAGGATCGAATCGCAGTAATTCATCGTAGAAACTTGATACTTTCTAGGAGAAAGCAATTGATTGAATTTTGCACTTAACGA
Source organism: Halictus ligatus (assembly GCA_028454255.1). NCBI lineage: Eukaryota > Metazoa > Arthropoda > Insecta > Hymenoptera > Halictidae > Halictus > Halictus ligatus. The sequence continues at coordinate 15,464,882 of CM052138.1, read as the reverse complement.
TCGGCGGTGGTGAGAATTAATACTGCATGTTCGATCACGCGATTCCACCTTCCAAGGTGAATTCGCAGATGTCAGTTCTTCATGCAGCAACTTACATTTATCACGATCAAGTGGGAATAAATTGTCGACGGGAGTCGAGATTAAAGAGCTTGAACAGATTCAAATTGTTTATGACAGTTATAAAACAGTCGGTAGAGAAGATTTATTGATTGATCCTCACGATTTTACTGACAGAAATTGAATTCGGGGACATTAATTGCGAGAATGTAGTTGAGAGATAAATCGAAGTAACTCGTCATCAGGACTCGAAGAAGTGGAAATTTTCCGGATTTAACTTTTCTCAATTTAATTTTTCAAGTATTAACGAATTAGACAACAAACAATCAGTGATAGACTGCGAGTATCGACGCAAAATTGTCCACTTCGATTTGCAACAAACCGGAATAAAATAAGACTTGATTTCATAATAAGTTCTTTCTTAATAAGTTCAGCAGGTTGAACGTAATGTGACAATTTTAAATTGTTTTAACTTGTGTTTGTTCAGAAATATTTTCGTATTAAAACAGTCTTTTAGTAAATTATAAGATATATATTATTAAGAAAGTAATTACAAACATGGTCGATGTTTCATGTTTACGTTTCATAATTTATTTTTATATATTATACTTTCTTTTGGGAACTAAAGTGGGCCACTTGAAATTATCAAATGGGTCATCCGCGGGTCATAGGTCGCCGACCCCTGCCCTAGTGTGTTGAACACGAGATCTCATTGTCGAGAGACCATGTTGTTCGGTTGCATCTAGTGTTCCTGATTTCTCAAAATTGTTCACTTTTCATTTCTCGAATAATCCTGAAAAGAGAATAGCAGGGCAACTAAGTTCGGGAACCTCTGGAATTTTAGTTGACCGAAAATTCATTTCCGAAAATATGTTAGAAAACAAATGAGATTCGTAAGAATTTTCCTAGATCGAAATCTCTCGAGAAATGAGATATTAATCAATTATGAAACGTCTCGAGAAGGAACACTAGTTGCATCCGCAAGACAATCGGCCGCGAGCGACCGCATAGACGCGAGCTTAGGGTTTGTTTCTCGGTTGCAAGTGATTACTTGGCGACTCGGCTGGTACTCCAGTGACCCGTGAATGTTTGTCGACCGTTCACCGAGTGGTGTTCACGAGGGAAAGGCGTGGCCCCCTCCGGACCCACATTCCCGTATTATTGCGATCCGAGTCAATGGAATTGGCGAATTCGCGAAATTCGTCGACTAGATTACCCGCCGTTCCCCATCGCGACCGACCGAAAACAATTTCGAGAACCGTTTCTCAACGACTGCTCCCCGTTCTAACGCTCTTTTACTTTGTTCTTCAACTGGCAACATTATTCATTGCTTGTACAGGACAAGCTAACCCTTTGCACTCGGACCCAGTTTAACTCTGAAACGAAACATTTCTTCCGACCTAGAATATTTCCCTTCTGTGTGTATATATATATAATATAATATATATTTAATATAATATAATATATATTTATATTTATATATAAATTTGTTTGTATCTAATAAATTACTAAACATTTCAGGCATACATTTTCTTTACTGATTGCTTTGTGAACAATTTACACCATATTCTTTATGGTGTTTTATACTTGACCTGTTCAGTTTTATTATACAATTTCTTTTATGAGAGGTTTAAGAGATGTTTAGTTTCAATTTTGTACTTCATCTATTAATTTTCTTTTATGAGAGGTTTAGTGTTTTTTTCAATTTTCAATTCTCTTCTCGATAGGTTCAATAAGTTGAAAGGGATGCAACAATGTTTTCAAGCTTTTCTATTTCGGTGTTTTATCTATCCATTTTTGGCATAACTGCGCGAATTCCTCGGACCAGTTACTATAATATTAAATAACCAGATATGCAACTTCCCAATACTTTCTATTACGACCTGAAGGTGCTACAGTGAACGCCCAGAAATTAATAACGATACCATTATCGACATCGAGTGATGAAAATGTTGTTTCGAACATGTTCGATTGTTTACTACGAATTCAATGAAACGAAAGAAATTGGGTATACTCTTCTCATATCTGTCTGTAATATATACAAAATTATATATATAAATAAATTAACTCTAAATAATAACTGCAATTAACTCTATAATTCGACTCTATAATTCTGACTCTCTAAATTAACTCTATAATTTAACTATAAATTATATATATATTGCTCCACTAAAACTCGATAAATAAAGCTCTGTACGAGAAAGTACAACGAGACAGCCTCCATTTTTGGTGAACAATAAAACTTTCACCGAAACAATAAATCAGCGAGCGAATATCGTAATGAATCACCGACGAACAGAAATCAATGCGTACAGAAAGATCCACAATCAACAAATACCAGTTCAACAAAACGGTTCGAAACCGCTAAATCATTAAAACATCGTTAAAGTGAAATCAAGGCAGCTTAGATTTTGGAAAACATTAGGCGCGCGACGACACGCATAAACATCAGAGAAGCTACACTTCGCATCGAGTCCGCGCAACATTCTAAACGAAGATGTCACTCTCGCCCGGGAAAGCAAAGTGGTTAAGAGGGGAGGAGCGCGTCCGCCAATCAGCATCTCTCTCCGGCGATCTGATCTCTCGCTGACTAGCCTAATCGACTGACATTATCAAAATTACCTGCGTGGCGCGCTGACCGTGAACGCAATTCCGACGATCGCGCACCGTTTCCCAGTGCGCATCGGCGAGCCTGCGTCGTCGGATTAATTCTAAGAAAACGACTCGTCGCGAACCACTAATTAGTAATTACTTTTTAGGGATGGTTCTTGGTGTTTTGTAGAAAGGAGTAGAACAGAGACCTGACCTAAGTCTGTCTACTGTTTTATATATTTTCATATTTTATTATATTATTATATTTTTAGTCTTTGCACCCCCACTCTGGTGAATATCCACTGTAACGGAAGGTTTAGCGGATTAGGCTGTCGCTAATAAAATTTAATTGCAACCTTAGCAGGCGTCTTAATGACTCTACCTGACAGTCTCTTCAAGAATAGCTTCCACTGCCGCCTGAGTCCTAAAAACCTCTCCAAACGTGTCAACTTTAATTATTGAATTAACTTTCAACTTGCGCGTGTCAATTTTATCATACACAGCTGGCCGCTACAACTTCATCATGTCCGTTAATTCCGTTTCAGATGAGGTGCAGAGGGGTGGTGCTTCTGGCGGCGGGCATCCTGGCGATCTGTCTGCCGACGGCGACGGTGTCGTCGGCGCAGCCCCGGGAGAGACGCCACGTGGAGGGTTCCAGTCATCGTCCGGAGAGGGTGTACGGCTCGGTGAGCCGCGGCCTCAAGTCGTCGACCAGAAGGGACAACGAGATCACGACGGAACCCGGTAGGAAAGTGTCGCACCGGCTGATCGGAGGACACCTGCGAGCGGACTCGAGGCAGGAGAAGGACGACGACGACCGGAGTGGTCTGTGGGACGACGGGATTCTGTTGTCCTCGGCGGGGAACGGCAAGGAGGCGAAGCCTGCTCGCAAGGACGACGACGACGACAAGAAAACGCTCTCGCAGCAGGTGAAGGAGGGGAAGTACGGTCTGATACAGAACGAGATCCACGAGAGCCGGCCGAAGAGGCCGGGGATCATCAGCTACCTGGGGAACCCGGAGGTCCCGAAGGACACCGCGGAGAACCTGGGAGGTCTGGACGAGGACGAGATCTGGTTGGCCGAGAACCACGTGCTGGTGTTGAGGGGCGGGAAATTTCCCGGGCACGGGGCCACGCCCACCGCCGGGCAGGGGGAGACATGGCCACCTATCGACGACTACAACGCGCCGAGGAGGCAGATCAAGATCCCGGCAAGGCCGAAGGTCCCGCCTCCGTTTCCGGTCCAGCTGGCGGACGGCGGGCCGATCCAGATCATCGGGCACAACGGGACCAAGGATATCGGGAACGGGACGGACTTCCGTAAGAACCCGCTGTTCACCAAGGGATTCCTCGCGGAGGACGGTCCGGTGTTCGCCATCGTCTCGAACGGGACCATCGTGATGCCCAATGCGAACGACACCGCCGCCGGAAACGACAAAGGGATCAGGCCCGAATCTCTGCCGGGCCTGCCGCCGTTTTACCACGCGATTCCGCCGGGCGCCGTCTTCGTGCCTCCTCCCGGCAACCAGTCCGACTACGACGAGGAGGACCAGTCGATTTATTATCCTCCGCCGTACAGCTTCCAGTACCAGCAGGACAACACCACCGCCGTGCCCCCGGGACCTCTGGTGCCTGGCATCATACTTCCGCCGCCGCCGGATTTCTTCTCCGCTCTCGACGAGAAGAAGACCACCGCGAAGAAGCAGGCCAGGCGTCCCACCACTCCTTTGCCGAGGCAGAGGCCGACGTATCTGCCGCCCAGGAAGCTCAGCACCAAGTACAAGAGCACCGCTAGTCCGCCCGTCGCGAAGATCAGGACGTCCGTCACGGTGTCCACCAGCAGCTCGAAGACTCACAGAGCCAGCGGCAAGAACGCGACCACCTCGGCACCCGGCAGAGTCCGTACTTTGACCTTCGCGGAGGTGACCACGCCCACGCCGGATAAGCCCACGACTTTGGATAACCCCGAGTTCTACAGCATCGGTCCCATCCTGGAGAACCAGGTGAGCCAAGAGCCGAGGAAAGAGGTGGTCTGGTCTGGCTCGGTGACCAGCAAAACGATACCCCTGTTGCCCTACTACACCTCGACGCAGTCGACCTTGGAGAAGCCGATCGAAGTGACGCCGGCCTCCGTCAAGACCATAGTCACCACCGGCAGCCCCGAGAGATCCTCGAATCAGGCGTCTTACTATTTCTATGAAGAGTCGAACGAGCCCACCGTCCCGACTCCCGACCCGGCGGTCTACTTCAAGACCACCACGGTGACCCCTTTCTACGAGGACGCGGTGACCCAACCTCGCCCGGTCGAGAAGAGGAAGCAGTTCTACAGCGTGGAGACCGTCCCCTCGCAGGAGACCTCGAAGGACTACACCGTCAAGTACATCGACTCCGTGGTGAAGAACTCCGAGCCGATCCGGTACAGCGATCCCCTGACGAGAACGTCCTCCTCCGCCAGGTCGCATAGTCAACGGATGCTGCCCGATAGGGCCTCGTTGTTCTACCAGGCGATATCCTCGAGGCCCGCGCAGCCGTACTACACGACGCAAAGGTCGCAGACGTACTACAGGCAGGACAAGCCGAAGCCGATCTATCAGTACAGCTTCGAGGCCGCGGACTACTCGAAGCGCGGCGGCCAGAGACAGTTCGAGCAGCAACAGCAGACCGCGCCGTATAGCGATTACAGGGACGTGAAGATCTTCGACGGGCCCAGGTACGATTACCCGCAGAACGAGCCCGCGAAGCAACTCAGGCCCCAGGGTCTACCGTTCAAGAACCAGTCGCCGATCTATCCTTCGACCACCGGCAACTCCGTGATCAACACCACGCCCAATCCTCATCTGTCCTACTACACTCAACAGGACGAGAAGCTGCTGGACGACGTGACGAAGGAGTACTTCACCATCTTCGGGAAAAAGATCCCCCACAAGGGCGTGGCCAGCACGACGCCGATCTACTCGAAGACGACCGAGAGACCGTACAACAGCTACGTCGAGAACAACTACAACGCCCCGGAGCCGCCGGTGTTCAAGACGCCGAACGTGAAGGTGCGCTACGGGGACCAATCGCAGAGGCCGTACTCCCTCAAGGACGACATACTGGTCAACTACCGACAGCCTCTGCCGGCCATCAACCCGGACAGCGAGTTCATCGCCGTGGTCGACCACCCGCAGCAGCCTGACTACAGGGTGCCTGGCAGAGAGGGGCCACCGTTGGCCCCGATCAGGGCCTATCCTCAGCAACAACAGCTGGTGAACCAAGGCAACGGTCCGTCGACCAACTACGTCCCCGTGGTGGAGTCCGCGGAGGAGATCGACGAGTCCTATCCTCAGCTGCCGATCTCCCTGGAGGACGACGTCAAGGTGAACTACAGGGACCCCAGGCCCACGATAAACCCCGACGCGGAGTTCATCGACCCGGTCCCGGTGGCCGACGGCCAACCCGACAAGCCGAAGGCGTACTTCGCCTACCGATTGCCAGGCGACGGCGGCCACTTCTACTTCCTGACGCCGCAGGCGGTCGCCCAGAGGCCGGAAAGGAACGCCGAACACCTGTACGCGAAGTCCAGGAACGCGAGGCTGCTGAGACGCCGACGGCGGCCCGGCAACGTCTGATCATTCTTTGCCATAGTCCAAGCCACGCCCCACGAGCAACGGGAGCGGCTAAGCCACGCCTCGCGGGGCAACGGGAGCGGCTAAGCCACGCCTCACGAGGAAACAGGAGCGGCTAAGCCACGCCTGATAAGGAAACAGGAGCGGCTAAGAAATGCCACACGGGAAAACGGAAGCGGCTGGGCCATGCACACGAGCAACGGGAAATGCTAAGTCACGCCCTACAAGCAACACGAGCGGCTAAGTCACGCCTCACAGGGCAAAATAGGCGGATAAACCACGCCCCACGAGCAACGGCAGCGGCTAAACCACGCCCCACGAGCAACGGCAGCAGCTAAGCCACGCCCGACAAACAACGGCAGCTTCTAAGCCATGCCCAACAAGCAACAGGAGCGGCTAAGCCACGCCCCACAAGCAACAGGCGCCGTTAAGCCGCGCCGTTAAGCCACGCCTCATGGAGCAACGGAAGCGGATAAACCACGCCCCACGAGCAACAGGAGCGGCTAAGCCACGCCAACCCGAGGCAGTCGAGAACGAGCATCCGAGATTGATATTCCTGTGATCGAGTGCTCCCTCCTCAAAGTCACTTGCCCCTGAGGGCCATCAGGAGCGCTCCCGAGTGCCCACGTCGCTCGAGAGAGCTTGAACTGTTTTAGTTGTGTATCGCAGCGATTCGTGTCACGTTGCAAATGGCTGGCGAATACAGTGTTCTAATATTAAGTTCTCGTCGACAGCCCCACCCCCACCCCTCATGGAGTACCGTATTTTTGTCCCCGTAAGGTCACGAATTTGTTTGATCAAGCGTCTCTGCTGGTATCTCATGGGTGTGATAGTTGTGCAGCTGTACGAACGTGTCGAGCAATGAGAATGTGGATGAAGCGATTTTCTTTTATTACGAATGTCGCGCGACGTTGTAGAGGGATAGTTGTATCTCTATTGTGTAATGTAATTGGGAACGCGTAGGTGTTTTGAGACAGCGAAACGGCGATTAGGAACAGAGTGTTAGCAGTCGTGCTCTCCTTTGCTTTCGAATGTCGCGCGACGTTATGGGGGGAAAGCTAATATTTCTATCCCAAGATTTTTGGTAAAGTGAGAAAGCAATAAGCAAAGAAGTATAAATATTCGTAGCTTCCTTATGAATCTGAACGTCGCGCGACGATAAGGGGGGAATGCTAATATTTCTATCCCAAGATTTTTGGTAAAGTGAGAAAGCAATAAGCAAAGAAGTATAAATATTCGTAGTTTCCTTGTGCGTCTGAACGTCGCGCGACGATAAGGGGGGAATGCTAATATTTCTATCCCAAGATCTTTGGTAAAGTGAGAAAGCAATAAGCAAAGAAGTATAAATATTCGTAGTTTCCTTGTGCGTCTGAACGTCGCGCGACGGTAAGGAGGGAACGTAGATTTCTGAGGAAGGAAAAATCGATGTGCAAGCGAGTACCGTGCGTGTCTGTCTTGCCATAGAGCAGAGATGAAATGTTTAACTGTGTTCGAGTCGTGAGACGTTACGGGGGGAATGCTGTACTTTGAGCGCCCAGCGTGGAGAACGTAGAACTTTTTTTCGAGATTGTTTACCGATAGTTTTGCAACCTGTTCAGATACTCTGTTCGAGAGCAGAGCTTGTATCGGGCTTGACGAACGAGGAACACCGTGGACACGTGACCACGGCCCGTACCGTTAGGATATTTATTACACGTGTAAATATATATGTAACGACTAGGGTAGATGATTATCAACGCCTTACTTACGGTATAAATGCTTAATTTGTATGTTACCCTGACCCCTCCCCCTTGTCTCTCTTCTCTCTCTCTCTCCCCTGCTCCCATTTTCATTGTGTACCGATAGAGACGCGAGACACTCGATTCGCGTGCGACGATTAGGTGTGTTTGTGCGCGGTTATGAGCGATAGTCCGTCGCGTACTCGCGCATTGTCTGTGATTAATGATCGAGGTGAACATGTACGTGTATATAGTAAATGATTGACGATAAGCTGAGATCGTGGTTGCGTTTTTCGTACGCCCCTTGCTGGGCGGGTAGCATGATCGAATGAAAAATGTTCTTAACGCTTTACCTGCCGGATATTGTCTAATAGTCTTCGAACGATCGACAGCTAATCTTGCACATTTTTAACGACGTCTTGCTGACGGTTACAAGATCATTTGCCGAGAAGTTGCGTCGTGCAACAAGGTCTGATGATAATTTCATTTTGGGTATCGACGAAAACTATGATCGCTCTTTCTGACAAAAGCTTCTGCTTGAGTTCATTATTTAAAAGGACTGTCATTGTTCTTGTCGATGTGGTACGGTAATCCAGAATTGTATTGACAAGCGTTCGGTTGTTCGATATTAATAAAAAATGATTGAATAGAAAAGCTTTGAGCTTCACCACCAAGCTAATAACATCATTTCGAAATTGAATTGAACAGGGATTCAACCTAATTAGGTAATTCCTCACCATGATCTAATAGTCTCTTTGAGAATGATTACTTTTCATATACTATATGCCATAGTGATTGAAAACCTGATTAATAGACTTCAGGGAGGTAAAGTGTTAACTGTGGAACTTTCGTGGGAAAATTGATCCTTTCGCTGCTTGGGTGAATCGAAATTGAAATAAATTGGCTGGCCAAGGTCAGCGAGGAAGTATCCGTACTCCAAAAGTAAATTTTCTAATCTCTGATGTCGAAATTGATACGCTGATCAATTTATATTGCTTTCGAGTCGAATTCTTGGAATTCCCCTGAGCGAACGATGACCAACACTAATCGTTTTGCGTAAGATTGTCAGAAATCAGCACGAAAGGGTCAAAATTGTATTCCCAGAGATGTTACATCGAACTTCCAAGTATTTTAGTGTAAATATACTAAACAGTAGGAAAATGTACGGCCGCATTGAACGTACGAGATTGTTATTTAATAAACGGTATTGTTACTATACGATTAAACCAGTTCCCTAGAAACTGCGTTCGTTTACATACTAATGTGACTTCCAATGTAATGGCAAACAATCCTCGAAAGGTCAATTATTTAAACTTGGAAATAAACTGTACTGTCAAAATATTCTCTCGCGACCCTGCACTGCGAATTTCGGGGCCAGTCAAACCTCAAAGATGCTTTCAAATTGATCAAGATTAGCAACAGCGAGAATCTTAATTCGCGACAATTCGTTGGCGAGACAATTAGTTTAACCGATAATTAAAATGTTTCGACAGCATCGAGCGTTAACGCGGCGGCAATTAATTATCTTTCCGAGTCGAAGGACACCTCCTTTTCCTGGAGGCACGAGTTGCGTCGAGCGCTCGGCAGAAAATCAAGGTGAGCCTCGCGAGATTTCGTAAAAAATATTCGGGAACCGTTAATGCAACAACCACCTGTCGCAATTGGAGCCTTGTGGTCGCGACTTCCGCCTGATAATTCACAAGATGGCGGAAAAAACGTCCCGCATACTTGTGCCGCAACCCTGGCGAAAAATATTTGATCAAACAACTGTAGCATCTATTTAATCGAATCGTTAACACTAGATTTACGGGACCCGTCAAAATGACGGATTCTAATATCTTTAAATTGCGAATATTAAGATGACTACAAACTGTGATCGATACATTCACGTTATTTTTATAAAGTAGTGTAAGATAGTCATTTTTAGTGCTCCGTAAACCTAGTGTCATCATGTACAAAATAATGCACCGACCCTGAAGAAAGTCTGTCGGCAAATACATGTAGTACGATTTTGATCGAATATGTTTCGCAAGGGATAGTATACACGGGTAAACTGATTTACGGCCGTGCCGACCAGATACAAGTAAAACGATATATGCATGGAATGCAGACTTACCGGTGTCGATCTCTTGCGCCTGCGTCGGATCGGGCAGAGGATCATCGTGTAGCCGCAAGTAAACCTCCACCGCGCATTTCGCTGCCTTGAAGTAGAACGGATGGGCCCGCAACACGTCTTCTAACCTCAGCAGGCCGACGTAGGACCGCAGGGTCATTTTTCTCATGCAGTACGTGTGGAAGTCGAACTGATCCTCTATGATCTCCGAGAAGTGCTGGAAAACCAACGGAAGCCGTAAGAGACTGTTCACCCTGGCGTAACACAGCCGCTGACCCAACCGAAGAAAAATGTAGAACAAAACGATATCTCTATTACAAGTGATACATAACATACAATTATGTATCACCCCTTATGCCCTCACTATTGCTACCAAATTGCCCATTTTGGTTCAACACTAGAACGACCGGGGCAGTCAAAATGACTGGTACCTAATTCTTTCTTTTACAATTACTGAAATTGTAAGAGAGTCACATTTATTGCTCGGTCGTTCTAATGTTAACAAGGATATTAAATCTATACACAGAGAAAGCATGTACGGCCCTAAGACGGTCCAAGGTTGTTTCAAGATCAAACAAATGGTACGTTCTCCATGATATGCTACAACTTTGGTTGCGTCACTCGTATTTTACTGGGTATTTGAATAATCTATTTTCAACAATGTCTTTGTTATACCGAAATCGGTAATTTGATAGCAATTTTAAAGGTTAACAATTGTATGAAGTTTTTGTAGCAAGAGGGATAATTTTTTCCCCTCTAAGTCGTTCTACGGTTAACCCTTTGCTCTATAACAGCGAGTCCGGCTAGTAACGAAAATTTGAATCGGATTCAAAATCAAAGAACTTTC
>CM052138.1:15416561-15453847 GCA_028454255.1 Halictus ligatus | reverse complement strand
GTACTTAAAGGGCCGAAAAGGGACTGTAAGGTTTGCTCTGACCGTAATACGCCTCGAGTGCAAAGGGTTAACGCGTTCGACTAACGGTTGCCCATCGATCAACTCACCCTATCAACCTCGTGGCACTTTTTCAGAGCCTCCCCATATTTCCCGAGGCGTTTATAAGCGATAGCCGCTTCCGTCTGTATCCACATGCACTGCATTTCGTTCAGATTCTCCATGGCTAGGACACCTTCCCTGGTGAACTTGCCACAGGTCTCCTCTGCCTCTTTGATGAGATTCGCGCGTAACATGTACTTGGCACATTTCGAATTAATATAACGATCCGCCGTGTCTAAGCCCTGCGCTTCGTCTAGCCATTTGTAAGCTTCTTGAACGTTGCCGGCATGCTGCGGAATCAGAAACGTCTACGTTAATAAACGCTGCTCAACAGAGATTGCTTTAGGATCAATAGTTTTTGACACTGGGTTCACTAGGTCACGCGTACGTCGGTGTTTATGACGAAAATGAGTAAGTGCAATTTAATGCAGTCGGCAAGTTAAGCGAATTTGGAAATATCAATGCGTTAGTTGAAGTTGATCAAAATCAGTAGAGAATGAAATTTCTATTTAACTCCTGTCTTGAACAATTTATACAGACAGTCAAACAGTCATGAATAACTATGTAAAGGATAAATACTTTCTTCTGTTAAAAAGGTTCTTCCATACAGTAATGAAAAACAATGTCGGTCGATTTTCAGCTTGTTACTAGAGATTCTCCGGATCTTTATGCAAAACTAGATTTTTGTTGATCTACTTATAAAAATTGGGAACAAAAAGACATTGTTCCCTTCGTTATCCCTCTGCCTGACGAAGATATCAAACAGAATCTATTAATATGTATATTATTAATATCCTATAAATCGAACCAAAATTCTACTTTGTCATTGTCAATACAAAACCATTGGAGAACGAACAGACATACAACAAATAGAAACGATTATCCGGTGAAAATCCATAGTCTGTCGATAAAGACTGACCTTAAAAATGCGACCTTTGGTAACAAAAAGTTCTATAAGTGTAGGAGTATGTTCTATGGCAGCATTGATTTCGTTCAGTGCTTTCTCTGTTTGCCCGAGATGATCGTAATGCTGTGCTAAATAATAGTATGTCCAGAGCAACGCCGAGGCCGGCTCTCGCGGATTATCTTTCTCTTGATCGCTGAAATGCTCGTGAGCCTTCAACGCTTCCTTGTATTGCAGCACCAACGACTGTATAATATCGACTTTCTGCTGATCGGTGTACAAGGAACGTAGATTTACAAACAGAGGCGGCACGCCTTTATGAAGACCTACGGTACGAATACGATAAGTAAATGACCGTGGACATTGGCGCCCGGTGAACGTTCACGCCTCATGCAAGCATCACGAGCAACAATACCTCTGCGTAAGTACTGATCGACTAATGTTTTGAATTCATCCCCCGAGGCATAGGATAATTGTAAACGGCGTGGCGCCAGGGCTCGAGGGAACAGTGCTTCGTATATTTCGAGCATGCCCAACGTATCTTCCGGTGTAGTGTGTCTCTCAGCCTCTGCTAGCCTAGCATAGTACGTCGTATTCTCGGGATTTATTTTTAAAAGTTCCTCGTAAATCTCAGCCGCCTCCGCGTATTGTTTCAATTGTAATCTTAATTTACCTGAGGACAGAAATATTATTCAGTACCATCGAAAAGATATTCCGAACGATTCGCGAACAAGGAATCGCAAGATCAGACTCACCGTACGTTTCCTTCACGGTAACTTTATCACAAATTTGATCACTGTATTTATCAAGATGTTTCAGTGCCTGTTCGCACTCTCCTGATTCTTGGATGACCATGTTTTGGTATAACAACAATTCACTGTGTTCGTAATCATAACAAATCTGCACATTTGATGAATATCCCTATTATACACTATCATAAATAACATGTATGTACCTTTGACTTATAGTCCTAGTCTAGTTAGATTTCGAAGAAAAAAAAAAACGGCATGCTGTACAGTTGAATTAGTTTCTCTAAACGCGCTGAACGAACTATTTCATTTGGAGATACATACCATCGGGAAATTTCGAAAAGTGTCTAAAATCTTTAAAGCCATTTCGTAGTCCTTCAACAGGTGATACGATATGGCAAAACCAATCCATGACGCACGTTGCGTGGGACGTAACATAAGTAACTGATTTCTTGTGTCCTGAAACGAACGTCGCCCGTTGAATTTTAAGAAGCGTCGCCGGCGTGCGATATTTACCAGGATTGTCGGACATGTGAAATAAAATAAGAAGAAAACACTGTGCTATGTATTTACTCTGTAGCCCTCCAGATCCCTCATTTGAATTTGAAGCAACGACAAATCCCTGAGGATCTGTATGTTATCCTTGTCCCATTTGAGCGCGTTTCTGTAACACTTGATCGCCTCGTCGTACTTCTTGTCCGAGCGCTGGAGCAGCCCGTAAACGTGCCAACAAACGTGCGACTGCAGATCGTTCCTAAGACCGCGTCGCACATGATCGTATGCTTCTTCCTTGCGACCTAAGCAGTTCAGAGTGAGACCTTTCATCGCCAAGGTCTCTCCATGCTCGCTAAATTTCGGGTTCGACAGGATTTGCTTAGCAAACTTTAACCCATTCTTATACTGTTTGTGTTCGTAACACCTCTGCAAGAAACACAATTACGTTTCTGAGGAGCATGAAATAGCTTTTGCGGATTAAGTGCTGTGTGGCCGTGCGAACTGGCACGGTCGAGCGTCGGCTCCGACGTGCGTCGTTTCGCAATCGAATTCGCGGCGACCGCGGTTATCGTCGAATTCACGGTTGCCAGTGAGTTTTTCCCAGTTTTTCCCGAAGAGTGCTTCATCATTAGAGCATGATGAATACTCCTATTAGCCGGAGAGTGGGGTCCAAAACAGAGTATTTTGATTGCACGTTACTCACCAGAATTCGCTTAAACAAGGCATTTTCTTTGGGTGGCAAGGGATTGCTGGAGGGCATTTTTGTATAAATACAAAAATAGAGGGCCTTTTCCACCCGGTAAACTTAATTTTCACCACAAAACCTCGTGGCCACAAACGAAGAACTCAATCCTCGATCACGTGATCATCTGCGACAATGCTGTTCCGCCGGAAGTTCTAAATCCACGGTGCCCGCAAACTTTGATACACGTCCCCGGCGTTTCGCGAATTTATTCACCACGGTGAACAGATTGCTCGCGATCGCGACAGTTTATGTATTGCGCTCGCTCCGCGACGCGTTCGACGATTTTACTTTTTTCGGATATGCGCGAAGTGCACGCGCTCGTAAGGAATGATTGCCGACGAAACAGAAAGGCGGTTTCTATGAAACGGCGGGTGGGCTGCGTGAAATAATCGTTCGAGAAATTGATAATTATGGAAACACCGATATTCAAATTGTCCCCCGAATCCGTCTTTTGTGAATATCACAAAGCGATATTCAACGTTTAGATTATGTGATTGGGAAATATCATAAACTAGAGGAATAATGAGAGTGCTCGTGGACAGGGTTTCATCACAGTATGCGTAGGACTATTGTGATTTTATTAGGTCCGTGGATTTTATTATGGGTATATATCTTGTTTATAGAGGATAGAAGAGTGCTCACGCCCGGGGTTACAGCTTTCTCACTTTAGCATGGAACAGAACCGGGCAGCTTTTAGCAGAGAACAGAACCAGGCAGCTTTTAGCAGGGAACAGAATCTCGGCAGCTTTTAGCATAAAACAGAACGCACACTATTTTTTTAACCAGGATTTTAGCTTAATTGTTTTATATGAAATATGTAACTAACATATAAATCTTATATACAAAGTCCCTAATTAATATAAATTATAATATTTTTACCGTTTAGCTGGGCTGCTAAAAGCTGTCCAGGTTGTGTTACATGCTAAGCTGCCCGGTTCTGTTCCCTGCTAAAAGCTGCTCGGTTCTGTTCCATGCTAAGCAGATGTCAGCACTATATCGGGAACGCCGGAAAACCGGGAGTGAGCACTCTGCTATCCTCTCTGTTTATGGTCAAACTAATCATGCCAATGGCCGCTTGGTGTAGCACTGTACCGGAGGTACCTAAACTTCTGCGTGAGCTCTACTATATGATTATATAAATCAATGGCGTAAGCTTGGACCATATATGCTTATAGACCCGGCTATAGTTGGTGCCAAATAAGAAGGAACCTATTTCGCGCATGTCCGTTGTGGGTTAGCCTTGTTGCAAAGTCCCAGCTCCCCCACTCAATCATCAACAACGTCATGAATATTCGTATACCGGGAGAGGGTAACTTTTTTCCCCTCAATTCGTGCACCTTCCCCTCTTCCGGCGACATTGCCAACAATATATATATAGGTAACAATCTGCGTAAGCACATGGACCACCGGTTTACGAGTTTAAAAATGAATGAGACTGTTATTTAAAAATGTGTAACACAACAGTGTAAATAATTCGCAAAGCGCACTCGTTAAATAATTCAGAATATCTGTTTCAATGTTACAAGGATAAGATTCTTATTCATTTTTACACGTTCGTAAGAGGTTATATGTAAACAAACCGTGATGCATTTAATAGATCGTTTTATGTATACAATTTATTTCAGGCGTCCTGTGCAAATGCAGTAAATTGTTTACATTCGAATCGAGCATAATTTTCGTACCAGCATGTCGACAATGTGCAAGAAATTGTGCTCTTCCATTTTACACGAACATTTCGGACCGATTGTACAAACTGTAGGTGATGATTTAATGAAACATGGTACGAAACCAATAAATTTAATTCGTTACACAACCCACCTACCTTTAACGAAGGTAAAAATATACAAATCATAACCTATTTCACGGAACATTAACCACAGTAATAATAGATGCACATCTCATTCCTATTGTTGCTTACGCTATGTATAAACATGGAGAAAACGGCTATCTATTATTATGAGATTATTTCGGGTGTCTTCTTGCGAAATATATAAACTTTGAAATAACTATTAATAAAACTGTTGCTCAATAATATACTCTTTCCAGATAAAGGAGGCGTTATGCGTGTTAATTAAACACGATATAGTAATACCTCGACAAAATGAAAGAGGAATGGAGTATACGTTAAATTATGAAAGGATCATAATGATCCTTAGGTACTCAAGGTAACAATGTCCCCATGCTTGTATTAAAACTATCTTGCAAAATAATGTTTTTACACATTGGCTATTTTACTGTCGATAGGTATATGTTTTTTGTGAAAACAGTGTGCGAGGATATAGCAGAAATGATGTTAGAAGAAGTATTAAAAGCTGGCTATATTACTGCTTCTGATGTCATTGTGAAAATGTATAAAAGAATGGAACAATTGCCTTGTATGTAAGCTTGACTTTCTGATGCAAAATACCACTGTAAATGAACATAGGAAGCTTCTTTGTCAAGTATACTCACGTAACAATAAACTTTCAGCCGACTCACGACCGTCAATTCCAGAACTGAAAGACAAATTCGAACTGCTAGTAAAAAATCAGTTTCTCTTGCGCAGTTTTTACTCGGAACTACCTGAGGAAGCAGCCGTCGAGAAACCAGATTTCAGTTTACCAGATCTGAAGTTTCCTGGAATTAATAAAAAAATTAAGGGAGAGAAAGCGGATGCCGGGGACAATAAGATTTATTGGAAAGTGAATTTCGATCGTTTCACCCAGGACCTTAGGTAAGACTAACAAGAATCTCAATAAACATAAGACATGTAAGGAACTTGCAATATAATCTATAGGGATCAAATTATTATATCAGCTATGCGCAACAGACTGGATGAGAACGCAGCGGAATTGATGAGGCAACTGCTTTTCCTTATGTACTTGCGGACAGCTTCGTGGGCAGACACGTCCAACCCGATACCTCTTACTGAGATTAAAGATGCCGTCAGAAAGATTAATTACCCGGTACTTTCTCAGCACCTTGACCAGTACTTGCGTCTCATCGGTAAGGACTACGAGCGTAAACAGTAGGGATGTGCGAAAGCTGTTCACTTTCGGTGCAAATATTGTACTCAGGCTCGGTACAGGATGTTAAATTGTACTATGACAAGTATTTTATTGTAGAGAAAGACGCTAGTCAATTTCTGAAACGAGTCGGTGATTCCGGAGGAGGCCAATACAGCGTTAACATGAAGGAAGCTTTCCATCAGTTGGCATGGGCCACGTTAGAGAATATTGTGATGGAGAGATTCGGTTCGAAGGCAGCTAGAATTTTTAGGTACGTTACACTTAATACCAGGCTGTAGTTCATGAATTAATTTAATCTGTGTACCATAAGTGTACGAAGATCAGCGGTTTGTCATTACGAAATTTTCATTGATTAGACTCATTGTGATGTAATAAAGTTAAAATTATTATTAGAATAATAGAAACTGAAACTTCTAGATACGTTACGGATCTTGTTATAGATACGTTGAATATTTCATGTACCACAGGTTAGTCCGCGACAGGAAATACATCGAGCAAGAACAAATCCAGCATATAGCCATGATTCCAGCGAAAGAGGCTAAACATTTAACGTACACATTGCTACAAGAGAACTACCTGCAGATGCAGGAAATTAAAAAAGCCGGTGTATCGGCCGCGCCAATGAAAACGTTCTTCTTGTTCCACATTGATCTGAATCTAGTCGTTCGTATGGTGGTGGAACATTGTTACCACGCACTGTACAATACTATGCACAGACGGGAGTACGAGGTAACCAGTAACAAGCGAATGATAGATAAACAGTTACGGATGCAGACCTTAACGAGCAATCTGAAAGAGCATGGCGCCACCGAAGAACAACTGGCGGAGGTACTTATCCAGTTTCAATTATACTGTGATTATACTGTGATTGTACGCTGATCAGTATACACGCAGGAACAATAAAAGCAGAATTACGAAGTTTGCGAACTTTCATTCTATATATAATTATATTTTATTCAGCAATTAATGAGACGACGGTTTGATAGAAAGGACAGCATCTTCGCGTAAACATTTAGAAAAATTGATCTTTTCCAGATACGTGTAACCACATGAATGTTCGCGAGAGGAATAAAATGAACTTCTGTTTGACTTCTATTTTTATAAATGATACCGCGGACATTTAATTGTAATCGTTCACTGTGCGATGATATACTGTATTGGAATGTTTCTAGATCGCCGAATTAATGACACCGTCGGAGAAGCAACAATTGGAGAAGGTTCAGAGCACGATAAAGAAGCTGGGCGTGACCGAGTTGCAAATCGACGACACGCTCTTTCTACTGACAATGTATTTGCGTTATCACTGAATAAGTAGGCACGACAGCCTACCACGGGAGGGAATATCCACGAAAGAATGGAGGCGTGAGGTTTCGTTCATTTATATAGTTATTTATTTATGTATAATAATGGTTACGCTTGTAAAATACAAACAACAAAGAATACCTAACTCTCAAATTATTATAATAAATATAATCATATATCTATGTTTATAATAGTGCTGCTCTTCTATGTGATACAGTGCATTTGATGTCGCTATCTATCAGGGAAAATGATCTTGGGAGTGCACGCGCACACCGCCGAAGAGGACGTTCGCGTTTGTCGATGGTATCCCGTATTAATTACTACAATCATAGTATTTTGATGTATGCGGTATGAACAATGGGGAGGGGGGGGGGGAATTGTTGGGCGTGTTAGTGGTGGATTAGAAAGAAACAATCGTTAGAGTTATGAATCACAGCCAGCTTAAGGTGCCTTATGGATCAGTGAAACAAGTCGAACACTGCGAAAATGCTATCGGGGGAGAGGGGGTTGGGGGGTTGGAAGGGATTCGCCTAGAGAACGTATAATTCCCGCAGAATGATCGGTTAATATCATAATGTCCGCGGTGTGCCGCCCGTGCCAATGTTACACGATCTACCGCCAAGTATGATTTTCCCTTTGTTCCTATTTATATGCTTGTTTTTACGCTCGTCTTAGCACTACCGGAAACAGGCTCCCGAGTTCGGAGCATGCTCGTCGATCCTGGAAATTGAAAAGCGGATAACCGTGGTACAGTTACAGTCTCACCGATCTTAAATATACAACATTTTGATTGTACGCTATCGACACCGATTTAATTAACGCACGCGCTGGCCGACGGTAGTGATGAGACGATCGCGAGAATGTAATCGCATTCAAACATGCATTTTTTTGACTGATTTCTATACTTTCTCTCTCTCTCTCTCTCTCTCTCTCTCTCTCTCTCTTTCTCTCTCTTTCGATCGGAATCGTTCACACGCATACACGCATACACTTGATATCTCTTTCTCGATTATCCTTTTGTTCTTCCCTCATGTTCACCGTTCAATGGATAAACTATGTACACGGGCACGTACATACAAGTTTCTTCTAGAAATAACGTTGTATACCTAAAACTAAGATTGAATTTCGGTAAAGCGTTACTTTTATTATACTTTTTTTTTTTGTTCATACCATTAACAACAACGTACATGTAAATGAATCCTTGGAATATTGAGATTGGATGTTAGTGTTCACCATTCTTCTTCTTCTTCTTCTTCTTCTTTTTTTTTGCTTGTTACGTTAGATATACTATTAATATTAGTTTATGTAGTCGTTTTACAATTTACTATTCGTACAGTTCGCATTCGCGCTGGTTTTGCGTTTCTCAAAGAGCCGATATCGAATATGCACAGGCGAGAAGTGCGTGTCGAGATGATCGCCGAAAAACGATTTGTCTCTGCGAGAACGAAGGGGGGAAAGAAAATAAAGAAATATGGGGGGAAACGAATCGAAGAGAACGAAGGGTTCGGAGACAGAACAGAGAGTAGAAGAAAAGAGGGACACAGAGGGTGAGACTCGCGCTAAGAATTTCGCGCGGAAAAGGGAAATCGATCTTCGGGGGAGATCGGATCGCGATCCGTGGAATGCAGAACTGAGATTATATTCTAAAGCAAACACACCGCGGTGAGCAAATTTCGAGAGAATTGCACGGCGATTCCGAATTTTTGTTTCCCGTCGAATTGGCGGTCACGGAGATATGGCACAATTGCAAACAATGCGGTTCTCGGTCGAGGAAATCGAGAGTCCAAGAAAGGATCGGTTTACGCTTACGGAGCACTACAAATCACTATTTTATGTTGCCTTATAAAAATAATATGAATATATCGAAAGTTTGTAGCTATCCTTTTAATAATATATACCCGAAGAAATCAATTTGTTAAATAATGGATGCATTTTTACAATCTCAATATTCGCAATTTAAAAATATTAGAATCTAGTGTTAATAAGACACTACGTGATAAGTAAAGCAAAGTTTCTTTCATTTTACTTTTTTTTTTCATTACTTTACCTACTAGAAGGACAAAATAACATTTTTGATGATTGAAGTGCTTGTAAAAGAAGCCTAGAGAGCTTCTTTAAAGTAAGATTAGGAGACAATTTTATCAGATGATTGGCTTGATAAGTCAGATTTTTCTTTTCGTTTTAGAAACACTTTTGTTAACAGTTTACCTATTAGAAGGACAAAATAACATTTTTGATGATTGAAGTGCTTGTAAAAGAAGCCTAGAGAGCTTCTTTAAAGTAAGATTAGGATACAATTTATCAGATGATTGTGCTTGATGCCTCAGATTTTTCTTTTTGTTTTAGAAACACTTTTGTTAACAGTTTACCTACTAGAAGGACAAAATAACATTCTTAATGATTGAAGTGCTTCTAAAAGAAGCCTAAAAAGCTTCTTTAAAGTAAGATTAGGATACAAAATTTTATCAGATGATTGTGCTTGATGCCTCAGATTTTTCTTTTCGTTTTAGAAACACTTTTGTTAACTAAAAGTGCTTGTAAAAGAAGCTTAGAGGGGTTCTTTTAACACTAGGTTTACGGAGCACTGAATATTTTGCATGACTTCATAAAAATAACAACAATTTGCAACCCACAGTTTTAGCAATATTTTTAAAGCGATACACACCCAAAGAAATTGCTAAATAATTTCTCATCTATGCATCCTTACAATCTTAATATTCTGAAATTAAAAATATCAAAACCTAAGCGTAAACCTAGTGTCATATAACACATCAGATCATTTTGCCCAGAATGTCCTCCAACACCAATAACAGAAATGATTATTCGAAGATTGATGAAAAAGAAAAAACGAAAAATTCTACAAGACTCTTGTAGATTAACAATACACGATTTTGTATTTTTCGAACGTGGTTGTTACATTTTTAATTTCTCTTCACTTAACGATTATTAAGACCCCAATAGGTAAAATGTTACAGTGAATTAATTTTCTTTCCTGAACGAATCTGATTGTCTTTCATCGGCTCAGGTTGACCTGATAGAACGACAATGAGACGTAAATAGGTGGATCCTTTTTTGGACTCTATACTAATTAATAGATCGTTACAGTTTCGCTGGCGGACCGAATACGACTGGATCACGAATCGAACGGGTTACGAAGAGGAAGGAAAAAAGTTGCTGATGGAATATTCGCGAGGATGCGGTATAGTTTCCGGTGCGGGTATACGTGTTTCTGGTTCCCGGAGGAGGCGGCTTCCGAACACGGAAAGTGTCCGATCGCGTGAACGACACGAGAATGACGCGGAAATTTGAGTATTCGAGAGCGCGCAAACGATCAACGAACTTCGTCGTCATCGTCGTCATGGTCGTCGTCGTCGTCGTCGGTCGTCGGTCGTCGTCAACGTCGTCTGAACTGGCACGTACAACCTCTATTTGCTATCAATAATAAGGATTAAAGAAAGAAAGAAAGAAAGAAAACGGAAATGAGAAGTCGAGAAGAAACAGAAAGAAAAGAGAGAGAAAAATAATCGGTAAGAATAGCGATGATAATAATAGTCACTAAAAAATACAACGGATGACAGTTAATAATAAAAGTCTAAACGGATAATCGATAGACGATAATAATGACCGTGAAAAATAAGAAATTATGCAAATCGCAAATTTGTAACATCGTTTAAACCTACGGTGTCCTCTCGTCTCCCGGGAGAGGGGGGGTAATATAATTACATCGTATTAATGTCGCTACGCGGATACATCACAATATAGTTACACTGTACATTTAATTAGTATCGGACACGTGTCTCGATTTTCTTCTTTTTTGTTTTTTTTTTCTCTCCTTGCATCGGGCCGTTCTGATCGACGAGCTTCACCGCCGACACAATTGTACAAATCCATGTATATACATAAAATAAATTATTATATCAACATTAAGCTATTTTTTTATCGTGTCCGCCGCTAGTCGTGGTTGTGAACCGAACCGGCCCGAAGACACACGCGGGCGCAGATGCATCGAGGATACTGGCTCTCTTTATAAAATTATATTAGGTACCTTGTATAGAATTGCACTGATTACAATATATATAAATAACAAAAAAAAAACGAAACGGTGAAAAAAGGAGAGACGCAAAAGTTATACCGTGTTCTCTATATTCACGTCGAGCCAACTTCCGCCGCGACCCGGAACCGGATGGCCTTGCTCGCTCTCACGCATTCTCTCTCTCTCTCTCTCTCTCTCTCTCTCTCTCTCTCTCTCTCTCTCTCTGTTTCTCTCTCGATTTGCACCCGGAGCCGCCACCGGCCCGCGAAAACGCTATTTGGCACATAAATATTATCACATCGAGCTCCCAATCTTTGCCGTTCGATTACACACACGCTCCCCTCGATATGCGCGTCGCCACCGCGGTATAGTAATCGCGGTGCTCGCCCCTTGTTTCCCCTAGCACCGAGCTCACATGGCGACCATGCTCACCGAATAAGTCTCCCCCAGACTCGACGAAACGGGACGCGAGACGCAACAGTTGCCCGGGGACGTCCGACAGAAAAAGAAAAAAAGGAAAAGAAAAACAAAACAGAACGTGGCAACGTCTCGTTCGAATTTCGATCGTGCCCGTAAACGCAATAAATAACGCTGACCAACGATCATTTTCCAAGAGAGGATTCTCCCCTCTCCGAGCAACAATTGTACTAAAAATCGACGTCGCGCGTGCCCCTATTCCCGCTCCCCTAAACCTATCCGAACGGTTGATCGCGCAACCGACCGTTCTCAATGGCTTCTCGTTGTCCTCTTTCCTTGATTCGCTCAATCGCGCGAGGCGCCCCCATTGGTCGCCGGGAAACCTATTGATCGGCGACCGTCGAACGATCTCGCAGCGACCAATCGATCCCGCCCCGACCCCCGCTCGTTTACGATTACGGTGAATAAATTAACGACGAAAATACTATAAGTACTATCGAGTGATTTTTCGATTCCTCTCGCTCTCTGGCCCCTCCCCCGCCGTTCCTCCGTTTTGGTGCGAATACAGTGATAGCGTGACAATACGGAAAATAATACGGTCCGGAGCGGTTGGTGCGGACGAGAGAGACTTCTCCTCTCCCGGAGCGCCCTGGATCGCCCCGTGGGGCAATCGGGAATAGGGGACGGGGCGTGGTAGAAGCCGGCCCCGCCTAGTGCGCGCCTAGTGGGCGTGGCCTCGCCTGTCGCAACGCCCCACGGGGCCATCCGCGGGGCCACCCCCGCTCCAGACGTTGCGCCCTTGTTCGCCATGGGAAACGCGCGGAAACGCCAACGATCAGCTTCTCTTTTCTCGCGCACACATACACACACGCACGCACACACACACGCACTAGAAGGAATAGGAACAAGACGTTTTTTTTTTGGCCGCGCACCGTACCCCGCACATACATGTACATACAGTAACGAATACATATACACACGTGTCACGATCCGACGATCATCGGCGTGCTCTCAGGCGGCTTCGAGACGCGATCAAGTCGAGTCCGGCGCGCTCACACGTGACACACATGGCAGTCTTACGAGAAATCAGGTATGTGTACATGTACATATACATATGTATACATATATACGTGTGTGTGTGTATATATATATTTTTTGTATTCATTTATTTATTCATTTATTTATATTATAATCCTAGGCTCGCGCTCGGTTCAACACCCCGCGAGAAGCGTACGCGCGATACGTGTAGCCGATACCACACCGGACACACCGGGTTTTCGTATCTAGAAAAAACGAAAAAAAAAAAAAAAGAAAGAAGTACCTATCAGACCATGTCGCGGATTCCGCCGCGTTTTCACTCCGCGGCGTATTTTGATTACACAGAAGAACAGAAGCACCGCGTGTCGCCTGTCGGACCAACACTTTGCGACGACCCTCCCGCCCCTTTCTCGGCGGGGGGGGGGGGGGGGGGGGGTGGGTTGGCTGGCACGACTGGAAGGTCGGTCGCTGGTCGGGATGGATCACTGTGCACCCTCGGAGTCACTTGGCGATCCGACCGATCATTGTCCCAACAGATGGCGACCCGAGGATATTCTCTCGACGATCCCCGGAGAGCGGGTCGCGCCACCCTGGCGTTAGAGGCGACACGCCGCGGGGTCCAGGAAGCAGTGCTCCGGGTCGTACGATGGCACAGAAATATAAATCGTTATATCACAACCTCTCGAGCGAGGCTTCGCAAAACGCTCGGCCGCTCTTCGAGAACGTTCGGATCCCGGCCGACGCGGATATTTTGCGCGCGAAGGGTACCGCGCTCGTTGGACCCCGTCGATTCTCTGAATGTCGGAGGGGACCCGGGCTGTTACCAGAACAACTCGTGGCCGAGTCTCGAGGCGGACGATGAGGACGATGACGCTCCGGGCGGCCATGCCGGCTGGCCCGGAGCCGCGGTTCAATCCTCGTCGTGGTGCCGCGGACTGGCGTCGTACCCGCCGATCGACCCGGAGTTCTCCGGCGAGAAGTTCATCATGTCCGACGGCGACAGGCTGTCCTGCGGATAGTAGAACGACGGGTGATCCGAGCTCGGGCCGGCCGCGCCGCCGTTCAACATCGTCGCCGGCGGGGAGACCGAGGGTCGGCCCGACGGGCCCGCCCCCGCGCCCGGATGGTGCTGCGAGCTCATGTCCGAGCCGACCGGCGAAAGGAAACCCATCTCCGGGCCGCTGTCCCGACACCATAGCTGCCTCATTTCCTGCCGTCGCTGCCGCATCAGCGACTTGTACTCGGAGATCCGCATCTTCTTCCCGTCGACGATGCAGGTGCGTTTCGGCCGCGGCCGGTACCTGTAGTCCGGGTGCTTCTCCATGTGCAACTTTGATAGTCGCGACTGCTCCTCGTAGTATGGCTGTTTCTCGGAATTCGACATCGCTTTCCACCGGGCACCTGTAATACGAACAGAGGATTGAGTGACAGTGTGGGAACCGGTGGGGGCTTAAGGGGACCGCCAGGCCGTGACTGTCACGTTACGTTGCGCTGTGCCTTTTCTTTCTAGACATTTCACGTCTTAAATAAGCAAGCAATCAATTAACAATGCACACCACCGTGTTTGTACGTGTCTTTGCTACGTCTGTATGGAGCCTTTTTTTCGATACGAACACTAACAATAAGATCTCTCTGCGGCAGCCATCTTGTGACGTCACACTTGCTTCAGAAAACGAGTTCTCCGCCGAATATTACAAATTACTGCACGATCAGGTGGAAATTCGCAATTTGGGCTCCATACAGACGTAGATTGGACTTTTATGAAACACAAGTGACCATTTCTGAACTGCTCGTTGCAATATTTAAGCGGCAGTTTGTCAAGATTTTCATCCTTGCACGACCCAGAGAACTCGCTTTCTGAAGCAAGTGTGACGTCACAAGATGGCTGCCGCAGAGAGATTCTCTTAATTTCGAGAGATTTAGTGTTCGTATCGAAAAAAATGCTCCATACAGACGTAGCAAAGACATGTGCAAACACGGTGGTACGCATTTTTAATCGATTACTTACTTATTTAACTAGTTAACTGTGGAATTCAATTTGAAAAATCCCTCACGGCGCGGAATTAAAATCAAGCAATGACGAATGTACACGTCGAACGCAGGCCAAATGCGGCTATTGTAAAAGCCAATGCCCTTGTAAATCTAATTGAGAAAGAATTACTTTTTTATTCGATAAGAATTTAACAATTCATTAACGTTAACTGCTCCGCAATAGAGTTTCGGTTTGACGAGTGTACTCGTCAGAGAATCTAGAGAAAAAACCATTCTAAAATTTTGTATAAATTTTCTCGGCTATCTTGGACACTACATAATGGACTTAGAAGTTAAAGAAACTTGATATTGAAATTTTATTTCAATTTATTCTACAAGTCAGAGGTTAACAATGCCGATCGCTTTTTGATCACAGGACATTAACGCTAGAACTACCAGTCAAAATGTCTGGTGGTTGATTTCTTCTTTCACGATTACCGAAACGAATGAAATTTTGTAACATATCTCTTCTTTGGAATGTTACCATAAAAATGGAATGAAACATGAGCAAATTCAATGTTGCTGTTATTACAGAGGTCACGAAGTCTAAGTCACGTTTAGGTAGTTCTAGCGTTAAGAACGAAGATCACTCTCGAATAGCGGAACGCAACAATGGCGGAATGCTCACCGAGTATTTTGGATATGTTCGAGTTGTGCATATCCGGGCAAGCCTTCAATATTTTCCTCCGCTCGTCCTTGGCCCACACCATGAACGCGTTCATAGGCCGCTTGATATGTGGCTTGTTCTCGCTCTCCCTTTTCTGCTGTCTCACCATTTTCGCTAAACACAGAGAGAAGAGGAAGAAACGTTAGCCCATATATCGTAGACAGTTCCCCGTGAGAAGGCCGGCGCTCGGGGAACAAAAGCGGTAACGTCAGCCCGACGGAGACGCGACGGTTCGTCACCAGACATGCTTACCTTTTTCCGTTATGTCTTCCGGTACCTTGTAACCCGGCTCCCGCCACACTGTAATTTCAGAATATCGTGGTTCGTTAGAAATTACGCTGCGACTGACGAACACGTTCCTGTCGGAACTGGATTGTATGCTTGTAGGGTGCGCCAAAATAACGAAATTCAAGTCTATTCAACCCTTGACGTTCCTCGTCTTTTAATCTATGCTCCACCAGAACCGTATTTTCTCCAGTCAATCGTTGGTCGATTTATACAATTTTTATTCTAGTATATTCTGGCGTATTCTGCTATACTGAACTACTTTCAACTATATTCTGGTATATTCTAGGGTATTGTACTATATTTTAGTATATTCAAGTATATTCTGCTATATTCTAGTGTATTCTGCTGTAATCTAGTATATTCTAGTGTATTCAAATATATTCTGGCATATTCAAGTACATTCTGCTATATTCTAGTGTATTCTGCTGTATTCTAGTATATTCAAATATATTCTGGTATATTTTGGTATATTCTATTGTATTCTGCTGTATTCCAGTATATTCTAGTATATTGAAATATATTCTAGTATATTCAAATATATTCTGGCATATTCAAGTACATTCTGCTATATTCTAGTGTATTCTGCTGTATCCTAGTATATTCAAATATATTCTGGTATATTTTGGTATATTCTATTGTATTCTGCTATATTCTACTGTCTTCTGCTATACTGAAGTACTTTCAAGTATATTCTGGTATATTCTAGTGTATTTTGCTATATTCAAGTATATTTTGGTATATTCTAGTGTATTCTGTTATATTCTAGTATATTCGAGTATATTTTGGTATATACTAGGATATTCTGCTATATTCTAGTATATTCAAGTATATTCTGCTATCTTCTACTGTATTCTGCTGTATTCTAGTATATTCAAATATATTCTGGTATATTCTGATATATTCTAGTGTATTCTGCTATATTCTGGTACATTCTGGTATGTTCTAATGTATTCTGCTGTATAGAAGTATATTCTGATATAATGTAGGATATTCTACTATATTCTAGTATATTCAAGTATATTCTGGTATATACTAGGATATTCTGCTATATTCTA
Source organism: Halictus ligatus (assembly GCA_028454255.1). Classification (NCBI taxonomy): domain Eukaryota; kingdom Metazoa; phylum Arthropoda; class Insecta; order Hymenoptera; family Halictidae; genus Halictus; species Halictus ligatus. The sequence continues at coordinate 15,437,016 of CM052138.1, read as the reverse complement.
GTATATTCAAGTATATTCTGCTATCTTCTACAGTATTCTGCTGTATTCTAGTATATACAAATATATTCTGGTATATTCTGGTATATTCTGATATATTCTAGTGTATTCTGCTATACTCTGGTACATTCTGGTATGTTCTAATGAGTTTTGCTATATTCTGGTACATTCTGGTATATTCTATTGTATTCTGATACATTCTGGTATATTCTAGTGTCTTCTGCTACATTCAAGTATATTCTGGTGTGTTCTAGTGCATTCTGCTATATTCAAGTAAGTTCTGGATAATAGAATTTACCGCAAAGTTTACTTTAGATTTCAAAATAATTACTTATAAGTCCCCCGGACAATTGGCGAGTTAAATCGTGGGTGGAAGGGGATGGCAAAATTCGATTAATCTTATTGCTTCGTGATATCAGCGCACCCTGTAACGGACACGGACAGCTCTAAGTAGCGAGAGAGCTCTATCCGAAACGCCTGCGGACGATAATGGGGCGGGGAAGAAAGGGGGGTGGGGGGGGGGGCTGAAGAAATTATCGGGGAACGATCGGAACGCGGCGCGTATTAAATGGAAGATCGCTCGTTAAGAATTTATATAGCGAACTGGTTACGGCGGACGGGTGAAGAAACGCGGCTCGTTCGGGTTTACAGTTAACCCGAAGGCGACTCGAACGGCCAAGCCACCGATCAGGGACAATAAGAGAACAGAAAGAGAGGGAGAGAGAGAAAGAGAGAGAGAGAGAGAGAGAGAGAGAGATAAAGATGGTAACAACAGGAGAAAATAATGTATTTACTGTGAGACGTCGGGAGATAGTCCTGTCCTAGCTCGTCCTGCGGAACCTCCTCCCGGGAACCAGAATGCTTGATCGGTCGTTGAGTTTGAGGTGACGGCGGCATCGCACCTGCGCTCGGTGGCAGACCATAAATCCCGTGCATCGCGAAATGCTTCTCGACAGCGGCGACCGCCGCTGCAGCCACGGATCCACCTGGTCCAACGGACTCGTCTTTGGCCATCACCTTGCCCACTGAAATTCCAGACACACCTCCACTGTGAAATAGGAACGCCACCTGACCAACTAGGCTGACCCAGCGAATGAGCATTTCACAATAAACTGGTACAGTGTTTACTCGATACATGTCCAAAACACCGGCTGGACATATATCCGCTGGGAGACACTATTTTTTCAGCCACGCGACCTTACACTCCTCGAGGCCCCTCCAGCTTCTTGGCAGTGGGGGTAGTTCTGGGACTTTTCAGTTCAATCTTGTTGTTATTATAGAGGTCACGAAGTCTAAGTCACGTTTAGGGCTCGGTAGTTTTAGTGTTAAGGGTGCCGGCAGGCAGTTGGCCTTGACTGTCATTTTTTAACATTTTACGTCTTAAATAAGCAAACAATCAATTAAAAATGCACACCACCGTGTTTGTACATGCCTTTGCTACGTCTGTATGGAGCCTTTTTCTCGATACGAACACTAAATCTCTCGAAATTAAGAGAATCTCACTGCGGCAGCCATCTTGTGACGTCACAGTTGCTTCAGAAAGCGAGTTCTCTGCCGAATATTACAAATAGTACAAATTACTCCACAATGAGGTAGAAATTCGCAATTTGGGCCCCATACAGACGTAGATTAGACTTTTAGGAAACACAATTGACCACTTCCAAAATGCTTATTACAATATTGAAGCGGCAGTTTGTCTAGTTGCCGGCCCCCTTAACGGTTAGACATTTGGGACACGTATAGAGTAAACGTTGTAAACGAAAAACTGTACGTAATACGAGTGCACGGTTAAATTTGCTGGAGAGAAAAACCTTGTGTAATAATAATTTTTTAGCGACAGAGGCCTTCGACGAAACTCGCGGAGAAACATTGTCGAAATAAGTGTCGGTTCTCGTTTTACAAAGTTTAGGAGGTTCTTCAGCGAAAAAAGTAAATAAGCACGACGTAAGAGGCGAAGAATTTTTATTAAACGGAGCATCAGATTTAAGAGAGAAACTTTCAAAGTACGGGTCGTCGGTCCATCGCACGAAATTTATGAAGATCCCCGAAGAGAAAGTAAACGGTAAAACGCAAACAAAGCACTTTTTATTGAAAGAAACATAAAGTTCATGCGAGGAGACTCTCTTCCTTCCTTTGAAATTTATCAAAGCTTTCAGAGAACGTGCAAACGAGAAAATATAAACCAAGATGTATATATTAAGCAATAAAGAATCTCCGCCGGGGGGAAATATGAAATTCAAAGAAGATATCATAAAAACGTTTACCAAATCACATGAAAACGTTGCATCCACGTAAGATTTTTCGAGAAAAGATTATCAGATAGAAATGCTCCTCGCAATTTGTCCTCGGGGCAAAGTGCGCTGTTATCGCTGGACTGCTTAAAAATACTTAGAGCTTTTCAAAATACTGTTTCGCTGTTTTCGACTTATTAACCCTTCGCACTCTGCGCTATTTTCAATCTAAAACTAAAGTTTTCTTCCGTCTTACAATATTTTCATTTTATTCATACGAAATATTGAAACGTTTAGTACTCTATTGAATACGAATTTTGTAATGTAATAAATATTTTGTAATATTTTTTGTAATTTCCTTGAAATAATCCCCACAACAATTTGGTGTTTCAGAGTCACCACTCGAGTGCAAAGGGTTAAGATGAGTAGGAGAAAAATCCGCGGCTGTCACTTATTCAATCCATTTTTCCCATTACTCCTTAATCTCGTGTAACAGGGCAATTTCGGGTAGCATAACCGCCACGTTACACGGGATTTTCCAGTGTTTCAAATGCTAATTTACCCGGGGCAACCGTGGGAGCAGCAGCTGATCCATGGCGTGGAATACTAATGACTACAGTGATAAAGTTCCCTACGAAGAAGAGGGGAGGTGTGGAAAATAAATGAATAGGCGTCTGATTAGGATTAGAATCTCGATCGATCCATTACACGGGGAGAATTGATTTTTCCCAGTGTCGCATAAAATGGCCGGCCTCGAATTTCCCGGCTCGCAATGGTTCGATAACGATTTAACACCGCTCGGGCCGATTAAACGTCACGGTTAATTAATTATCGGTCGAAATAGATAGCCTCGGCGTTTAGGTTCGACTGTTCGGCCGCTGGAATGTCATTCCGATTCGTAGATTACAAGCTCGCGGGCCGTTCAGAGAAATTGCAATAATTTTAATCCTTTGCGCTCGGCGCTATTTTCATTCTGAAACCAAATTTTTCTTCCGTCTTAGAATATTTTCATTTCAATCATACGAGACTGACCCGATTTCAAACACAAATTTCGTAATCGAACAAATATTTTGCAATATCTTTTGTAATTTCTTTGAAATAATGCCACAACAATTTCCAGTGGTGGTTCAGAGTCACCGGCTCTAAGGGTTAATGATCGAGGCCCGGAATTCGCGATCGGTCGATCGAAAAAAAAAAAAAAGGAAAAAGGAACATCGGCGGCCATTGAGAGTAGAAGCATCGGTTGTGTCGTGACCTTTTCGGGCGACCAACCAACGCGCTCTCGCCGTTTAAGTTTGAACAGTCGAAAAATCCGATCAATAGGCCATAGAACGCATACGGGGACCGGATATCTGACACAAACGGTTAATTATCTTGGCGAACGCGTGCGTTTACTCGATTGTCCGCCGCGTTTCTTTCCCTCCCCTCCCCTCGTGCCCCACCGCCCCCTTCTTCTTCTTCTTCTTCTTCTTCTTTCGCGTTACAGAGAGAAAACCTGTTCCCCCGACGTCGTGTCCGGCTCTCTTTTTGCCTGTCCGATTATAAGAGCACAATCAACGACGCGTAACGCGATTCCAAGATAAGAATCCGGTGTCCGCGGATCGTCGAAAAAACAGGTTCGCGGAAACCTTCCTCTCTCGGCCGCCATTGTGATGCCCAGAGAGGCTCGCATGAGACGGTCGAAATTCAATTTTCGAAGGAGATTCGCACGTACAGGGTGTACAATAATTATATGTCACGACCGCCATTGCGTGATTCTACTACTCCGGATCGGTGGAAATCTGTTTAAAAAAGTGCACAGTAAAATTCACCTTGACCCTGGAAATCGAAGTCAAAGTGTCGACTTTCTTTTATTGCAGAGTATAGTACTCATCGCTCGAAGTTTTCGATGCTTTGAAATTAATTTTTGGAGGTCAAAATGAATTTTGCGGTGCATTTGTATATAGATGAAAACAGACCGGTAGTGACACATATCGAGAAAACACTGTATTCATTTCTTGCGGTCTTACGCCGCATCGCAACTGCAATGGTTATTATGCAAAATAAGCATAAACGTAGGGAGTCTAAGGCTAGTAAAAGGTTTTAGATTTATCTCTAGGTTTCTATAAGTGGTTCTGGAGTCCTATAAGGGACTCAGGGCTCCCAAATATAGGGTAAAAGAAAGTTCTACTCACTCGGGGAGGAAAAGACGTTAGGATGGAACAAGCAGGTGCTATTTTAATCATCTCAAAATATTGGAACAATGACAGTACAGACCCCGCAGGCGTCAAAAACTCAAAACTGCTACTCACTCGGAGAGGAAAGGGAGCTAGGATGGCACAGCAGGTGCTATTTTAATCATCCCGCAATACAGGACAGGAACAATGACATATCTCAACTTCAATGGTTATTATGCAAAATCAGCATAAACCTCGGGAGTCTAAAGCTAGTAGCCTATAAAAGTCTCTAGGCTTCTATAAGGGGTTCTGGAGTCCTATAAGGGACTCAGGGCTCCCAAATATAGGGTAAAAGAAAGTTCTACTCACTCGGGGAGGAAGGGGCGTTAGGAAGGGACAGCAGGGGTTATTTTAATCATCTCACAATACTGGAACAATGACAGTACAGACCCTGCAGGTGGCAAAGACTCCTAACAAAAGACTGTACGCTCTCAGTACAGTGTTAACACAAAATGCTACTCACTCGGAGAGGAAAGGGAGCTAAGATAGGACAGCAGGTGTTATTCTAATCATCCCGCAATACAGGAACAATGACAGTACAGACCCTGCAGGTGTCAAAGACTCCTGACAAAAGACTGTACGCTCCCAGTACAGTGTTAACAAAAATGCTACTCACTGGGAGAGGAAAGGGTGCTAAGATGGAATAGCAGGTGCTATTCTAATCATCTCACAATACAGGAACAATGACAGTACAGACCCTGCAGGTGTCAAAGACTCCTAACAAAAGACTGTACGCTCTCAGTACAGGGTTAACACAAAATGCTACTCACTCGGAGAGGAAAGGGTGCTAAGATGGAATAGCAGGTGCTATTCTAATCATCTCACAATACAGGAACAATGACAGTACAGACCCTGCAGGTGTCAAAGACTCCTGACAAAAGACTGTACGCTCTCAGTACAGTGTTAACACAAAATGCTACTCACTCGGAGAGGAAAGGGAGCTAAGATAGGACAGCAGGTGTTATTCTAATCATCCGCAATACAGGAACAATGACAGTACAGACCCTGCAGGTGTCAAAGTCTCCTAACAAGAGACTATACGCTCTCAGTACAGTGTTAACACAAAATGCTACTCACTCGCAGAGGAAAGGGAGCTAAGATAGGACGGCAGGTGTTATTCTAATCATCCGCAATACAGGAATAATGACAGTACAGACCCTGCAGGTGTCAAAGACTCCTAACAAGAGACTGTACGCTCGCAGTACAGTGATAACACAAAATGCTACTCACTCGGAGAGGAAAGGGTGCTAAGACAGGACAGCAGGTGCTATTTTAATCATCCCACAATACAGGAACAATGACAGTACAGACCCTGCAGGTGTCAAAGACTCCTAACAAGAGACTATACGCTCTCAGTACAGTGTTAACACAAAATGCTACTCACTCGGAGAGGAAAGGGAGCTAAGATAGGACAGCAGGTGTTATTCTAATCATCCGCAATACAGGAACAATGACAGTACAGACCCTGCAGGTGTCAAAGCCTCCTAACAAGAGACTGTACGCTCTCAGTACAGTGTTAACACAAAATGCTACTCACTCGGAGAGGAAAGGGAGCTAAGATGGGGCGGCAGGCCGGCATAGGGCAACGTCGCCAGGTAATTCCTCGGCATCGGCAGCCCCGGCGGGAACAGTTTCGGCGCCGTTGCAGCAAGCGGTTGCTCCTGCTGTCCGCTGCTTCCGGCACCGGTCGAGTGCGAGTCGCTGCCCGGCGAGGACGAGGACGCGGTGGCCCCCGACGACGAGGACTTCGGCTTGGTGAGGTTCAGGGGCGCGTCGAGGTCCTGAAGAGGCGGCGCGGTGGGCGCGACCGCCGACGAGATCGGCGTCGGCGACGGCTCCTTCTCCATTTGCGTGGTCATCTGCGCCAGGTGCGCCGTCGCCCAGCTCGGGCCTTCCCGGTGGCTGGTGATCATCTGCAAACCGAACAGCATCAGTTTCCGAGTCAGTATTAGCGGCCCTCACCTCCGCGACCGTTATTTTCGAGCGCGGCCGTGAATTGCCCGCTCGCGACAAATTGCCACGCGGCGCGGCGCGGCGTGCGACAACGCGCTATCAAAACGTTGCTGCCGCGCCCCGGGCAGCTACAACGCGCGATCATAGTTATTTTCGGGAGGCGCGCGCGCGCGGTCGCGAGTCTCCGCGAAATACTGGCCAAAAGGGAACAAATTATTCCCTTCGGTTTGAAACGTCCGACCCTCTACACCTGCGCGAACCGTATCCTTCTGTTGTCGAAGCGACACCATCGTGGAAAATGGAGACACAGTGACCGCATACAATAACGACTATATATAACGACTATATACAATACTATGTACTAAATACTATATACAATAAACGAGGAAAACTGTGTCTACACTATTCGAAGCAACGTGACTTTTTAGAAATTTTATGAAATCACTTAAATGTTATTGAGAAGTTAGAAGGATGTGTTTATTAGACGAGGAGCAAGAAATTTTTGAAAGAAGTTTGAATTGGTCGGAATCGCAAAAGAAATAGTAAAAGTGGGTTCTTTTCAGCTGTTTTATCTGAGACTGTATTGAAAATTTAAAAAATGTGTTTGATTCGCTTGAATAAATTATATCCATGCTGGAAATTTCATCGGTATTGGTTAATCCGTTTACGAGTTATAAACGATTAATATTTTTGATTAGTGTTCTTTTGGGCAATTTGGACAAAATCGGATTCAAAATCAAGGAACTATCGACAGAAATGAGGTAGAGCGATGAAATTTTTTTAAAATTAAAGCTGAAACTTTGTAGAATATGTGCAAAAGATTTTTGTGACAAAAATCAATTTTCATCAAATCTTTTTCGTTGAAATGATTGGACGGTAATAATCTCCCCATCTTTCCCACATTCTTCCCATATTTTTTGCAAAATCCTGAGGTCGTAGACAAATTTTGAGACCAGATTTGCAATCAGCGTAACAAAATCTATAGGAAATGATGTATATCATGTTAAAAAAAAATTTTTTCCGCGCGTGGTATTGGAGAAACCAAAATTTTCTTGAATTCCTGCAGGTTTAATTTTCTCAAGGTTAAAAATCGTTCGTACCACAATCTCCCTATTTTTCCCGTGCTCTACAAACTTTCAGTTTTAATTAAAAAACAATTTCATCGATCTACCTGATCCCAATCGAAAGTTTCTTGACCTTGAATCGGATTTTGTCCAAATTGGCCAGTGCAGGGCAGGGTGGAGCACCCTGGATAGAATCGCATCGGTAACGGGGTCAGAGGAATCAGTATCGCGGTGATCTACGTACGTTTGCGATCGAATTGATATGTTTGTTGGTGGTGGCGGTGGAGGTGGCCGACGGCGGCGGCATCGGCGATTGCACGGCCACCCCTCGTAGCTGTTCGAGAAACGGCAGGAACATCAAGGACTGGGGGCCCGACATGCTCAGCTGGCTCTTCGTCATCTGAGCCTGCAGCTCCTGAATGTTGTGCTGCATGATGTGCTCCTGCTGCCGCTTCAAGTGCTCCGTTTGCAGCCGTTGCATCTCGATCTGCTTCTGCGAGTCGACGGTCATGTGCGCGGGATACGACTGCGAACAGACACGCGTGCGTTGCAATTAGAGTCGCCGGTGATTGTCCTGTTTTCTCGAGCACCCGAGAAAACCAACGTTTCCCCGATGCATCCGCGGCATTCTGAACAGCGATTCAGAAACGCATCGCGTTTTCTCATGCAAACGGAACATTTTGTAACAGCGAACTTGTCCCACGGAATCCGATGAAATTCTCAGGACGTCCTCGGATTAGGTTCTCGCAATTGCCGGAGAAGTTGCGGAATAATACTTGAAACGATAGTCGTGAAATCGGATTTTTTATTGCTTCGTTAACACTAGGTTTACGGGACCCGTCAAAATGAGGGGTTCTAATATTTTTGAATCACAATTGTTAACCCTTAGCACTCGAATGGTGATTGTAAAGCGCCACTAACAATTGCTGTATCGTTATCCAAAATATTTTTTACATTATTGAACCTGTTTGTATTTAATAAATTATTAAACAGTTCAGTACTCAAACAGTTGTACTTCAGTACAAGTATAGTATGTAAAAATGTATATAGTCGGAAGAAATGTTTCGTTTTAGAGCTAAAATGGCTCCGAGTGCAAAGGTTGTAATATTCTAAAGATACGTCCATGAGGAATTATTCAACGAATTTATTTCTTTGGGTATATGTTATTTAAAAAAATGGCTAAAAATTTGGGCAGCACATGTTCTTGCTATTTTTATAAAGTAATGTAAAATAGTCAGTTTTGGTGCTTCGTAAACCTAGTGTTAATCAAGGATTGTCATGGTAGTGATAAAGTAATTTTTATATATTTTCTTCTAATTTAAATATTTATGATACCCGACTAGAATCTTCTGGGATGTGAAGATAAAGTCTTCAAGTACTACCATAATGATTTTTATTGTAATCCTTGTTTAATCGACATCCTCGAAAAGCCACGCAAAATTTAAGTAATGTCGAACGAACAAGTTAGTGAAAACTAAGAAAGAATATTCTCAAAAATCATTTCCTTGCGCTTCTAACCGAGAAATGTTAATTTTCGTATAACTGTGACTTCGTGAAAAAAATCTTACGATCATTTGCTTGGGCTCGTTTTCGAAAGTTTTAACACTCCTACATTGAACTTTCCCGAACATCTTTGAACACTGAAAGACAAGAAATTCTGCGCGCGATCAAATCGCAACATTGTGTTGCTTCTTCATCTTCCATGTTCTTCAAGTGCGAAAAATGAAGACTGTCACAATTTCTTTACAAAATTACATAATGGCGCTCGTACAAAGATCTGGCTTTGTAGCTCGAGCGATCCCGCGGCGTAATGACGATGCAAAAATCCGCGTATTTACATCTAAAATATAACTTTTTCCTGGTTTCTATCCGAAAAGAATTTCATTTCGTCGTCCAAGCCAGGTTCGAGAATAAATTCGAATTAATGAACCCGCAGATGACGGCGTTTAATGGAATTTAATGGAGCTTCCTGCTGCCGCGAGGTCACTAAACACGATCCTTAATTTTTGCTGAAATTATTTACCATGAAACACATACATATATACACACACATCGGTGCGTAGATGTGTATCGCATCGCGGGATAGATCTCATCCGTGTTAAACGGTCGCATTCGCGCGACTCGCGGCGATAATTATTTACTTTTGCACCAGAAGATTACGCTAAAAAGTTGGCTTTTACGAGTCGCGGCCCTATAGCCGTGCTCTCTCCCCCCCTCTCTTCGCCGCGGGCAGAACCAGTTTTGAATTATAGTCCCCCAAGAAAGTGTAATAAAAGGCGAATGAGCGACGAGATTAACTTTAATTGCCGGTTTTAACGCGTCGGACGGAAGTGACCGCGGCCGGGAAAGTGAGAGATACAAAAACGACTGTTATTGCTATAAAGTGATAACGACGGGCTGAAAGAACTCCAGCCTCTAATCACTCGCGCAATAATTATACCGCCTGCTAGTCGATACTCCGGCGATAACCATCGCGAGCGTGCTTTAAACCTATCGGTTGAACGCACTCCGCGATTAGTCAACGGAGGCAGCTCTTTTCGATGGAATTCCTCGTTATTAGGGTTGTCGCCATAGTTTCTGCAACGCCGGCAACGCGGACAGACGCGTGCTATAGCAGTGCACCGATATACAGTGGTTCCTCTATATATGTCGCCGAGGCCCGGATGATAAACGTCGCGGAATTATCCCCACCACCGCTGGGCATATCCCACGAATCGAGGTCGCTCGAGATTCGCTGTCCTTTTCGACGGTGTATCAAAGAATAATATCTTATTAGCCGATATATGTCCCGGGACATATATTAAGGAAACACTGTATCTAATTTTGTATCATGTTATGCTTCTTTCACAGTTTCTGAGATTCTTAACGGCCACGCCCATGTGGTAATGGGCGATCAATTTTGTCAGAAAACTGAGAAATCACTGTATACTCATCGTTACCAAGATCATCGTGATTCCGCGCGATTCACATGCTCGCGCGCGCGTTAATTCTCTCGTTAATGGTGTACCCACGCTCCGGCGGAATCATACTACTCGCAACGAAATGGAATAACATCTGACGCATTGTTCCGACGATTTGCATTCAATGCCCGTGAAAAAAGCATTGTACGCATCGGACACGATGCTTCCAATCCTGTACAAAATGCTCGTTGCGTAATATATATAGGGAAGAGCGTGGAGGCCAGAGTGACTGAACCTGATCTCACGGGACGAGTCCTCGGTGATCTATTAGATCGAACGGAGGATTTTTCTGTCTTTTGTTAATCAATTTTAGTGGAGACATATTGGCCCAAATAGTTTTTTCTCATTTAACCGCTTTGGGCCCTTAACTGGGTCCGTTCCGCTTTACAATTTTCGGGTTACAATGCTAGGTTCACGGGAGGCGTTACAATATTTATAATTCACGATTATTGAGATTGTAAAGATTGTAAAGATTGTAAAGATTGTAAATTTATTTCTTTGGGTGTATGTTATCAATAATTTGAGCAGCACATTCTCATTATTTTGATTAAGTAATGTAAAACAGTCACTTTTAGTGCTCCGTGAACCTAGCGTTAAGATCACATGTAAAGATGCATACACGAGAAATTATTCAAGAAATTGTGAATTTATTTCTTTGGGTGTATGTTATCAATAATTTGAGCAGCACATTCTCATTAGTTTGATTAAGTAATGTAAAACAGTCACTTTTAGTGCTCCGTGAACCTAGCGTTAAGATCACATGTAAAGATGTATACACGAGAAATTATTCAAGAAATTGTGAATTTATTTCTTTGGGTATATGTTATAAAAAATTTGAGCAGCACATCCTCGTTATTTTGTTTAAGTAATGTAAAATAGTCACTTTTAGTGCTCCGTGAGCCTAGACTTAAGGGGGCCGGCAGGCATTTGGCCTTGACTGTCACGCTATGTTACGCAGTGCTTTTTTGTTTAGACATTTTACGTCTTAAATAACCAAGTAATCAATTAAAAATGCATACCACCGTGTTTGTACATGTCTTTGCTACGTCTGTATGGAGCATTTTTTCGATACGAACACTAAATCTCTCGAAATTAAGAGAATCTCTCTGTGGCAGCCATCTTGTGACGTCACACTTGCTTCAGAAAACGTGTTCTCTGCCGAATATTACAAATTACTGCACAATGAGGTAGAAATTTGAAATTTGAGCTCCATACAGATGTAGATGGGACTTTTATGAAACACAAGTGACCATTATTGAACTGCTCATTGCAATATTGAATTGTCAGTTTGTCAAGATTTTGACACTTGCATACGTATATGGATTTCAAACCTTAAGATCACATGTAAATATGCATACTCGAGAAATTATTCAAGAAATCTATTTCTTTGGGTGTACTATATTATTTTAAAAATGGCTAAAAATTTGCATGGACATATTCTCGTTAAAAAAGCAATGTAAAACGTGTGTTTTCAGTGGTGAGGAAACCTTAAGGGTTAATAGCAACGCGGCCGCCTAATTTCCGGCGACTGTAAAGCGAGGGTGCCGCCATAGGCATTCCCATGGCAAAATTGGGTCGCGAAGATGTTCCATGAGGATGACACCGTGCGTCTTCGTCGGCGTACTTCTTTTCCAGCACGGGCCATTAGTCTCCGGTAGTGGTAATTCAAGGGGACGGGTTTTCAACGGGTCGGCCCCCGGGCCTCTAGGATAGTGTAACAATTCAACACGGCTAATATCATTGTACTTTCCTACGACCTGGCTCCGGTCCAGATATGCTTGAAGTTTAAAATCTATTTTAGACGATAAGGAAGACGTTTATTCATCCAGGCCTGGGCACCAGCTGAAACGTCACGCACACGCGCGGATCCACGGACGGCCTTTCCGCGAGCGCGCGAGATTATTAATTCCCGATCCCCGATGGAGGATCGCGACGCGTGATTTACGATCGAGCCGGGGCTTCCTCTAATAACGGGCCCACCGCGAGAACAGAGCGAACAAACGGACTTTGCTTGCTCGATGAAAGGGACCGTCCTTTCATCTCCCATTGCCATTTTCACCGAAAGAGATCCAGCCGGAACGGAGAGGGGGAATTATTTTGGAACGCGTTGTAGACTCGGATTATATTATTTTTTTGAACGTTTTGCGGATTATAAAAGCGTCACAGTTTTGCAGATTTTGTTCTTCTGATGAAAGAGGGAACCCTCTTGTTTCGTATTTTCTTTCGTTTTCAGAGAAAGTTCACCCACGATTTTTGATTGCGGTTTTAATGTCATATTTTTGGCAATATTTAAAAAATAATATGTACCCAAAGAAATAAATTTGCTAAATAATTTCTGATCCCCAGAATCTTAGCAATTTTAAATTAAAAATATTAGGGAATCCAAAATTTTTTCCCTATTCTAGGAATTATTATTTATTTATTACTTTGGAATTATTACTTGTTTCCCGCCCTCGGTTTTCAAGATTAATCAGTCTGCAACATATTTGTATGTAGATGGCTCATTCTTCTGAAAATCGCAGCGAGTGGGGAGGATGTATTACACTGATGAGCCTCATTAAGTATAATATAGAATTCCGGTAAACAAATGCAACCGCGAACGAGCAGATTCTATCTTCTGCAGAGAGAACAATCTATCGCAATTGTTACACTTTTATTTTGCTTTCCTGTTCTTATTTTATCTGTATTGTATTTATATTGCATTTACGACAAGAACGAATAAATTAAGTACAAAAGAATAAACACGTTTCGAGAGTTTAAACGTAATGTTGTAATCGAGAAACCACCATCTTGGATAAAACGATTGGGGAAAGAAGTAGCTGTCTATGCAGCGTCTGCAATTTTTATTTCGCAGAAAATTGCGAGTGGTCTACAAATTATACAGTTGAAACAGATTCAACTGGCGATTCCCGTCCATAATTTCACAAAAATCAGCAATTAGCATAAGCATCCGCGTTCTAACGATCCCAAGGAACGGCCGAAGGCTAGCAACGCCGGGCAAACGGATCGATATCCTTCGATATTATTATTCGATTCGATTAAACCGGCATTGTTCGTCGGACATATTCTCCGCGCCTTCATCCAAGAGTCCGGTATCAGATCGGCTCGCATATTAAAGCGACTCTGTATGGAAATCTACTCGTTAGCGTTAATTATTCTCGCCGGGTTCTAATTGCCGGGATCTCGGCCGTTCCGCGCACCGCGGGCAACAACGCGATAACTCTGTAAAGATCGTGGAAGAGAACCAGGTAATTAATTATTCTTCTCTTCTCCTTTTTTCCCTCTCTCTCTCTCTCTCTCTCTCTCTCTCTCTCTCTCTCCTGTCCGTCGAACGTTGTCATTTCGCAGGCGAGAACGAGCCTCCAGGGAAATTCTCCCGGTGCCGGACACATTACCCTTCCTTTTGTTAAATATAGAAAATTATACGTTGCTCATCGATTCATCTCTTTTTGCGGTAATTTGCATTAACGGTCCTAACAAACTAGTCGTACCGCTATCCGACTCGATTCGAGCACGTATGTCGCGCTGATAATGAACTATTTCGTCGATTATGCTGCGCGCTTTCCTGGTCTTCTTTACGTTGCATTATTTAATTAGGGAGTTCCTCTGACGATTACATGGGACAAGAAATCCGAAGGAAAATGTCTTCCTTTCTTTAATCATTTTTAAATTCTTTTATCCCTTATGTTAGGGATGTTGTTTTACAACGTCAATTTTGCTGTTAATCCACAAAATCCTAATATTGAATTAAATAACATTGACGATCTAGAAAAATGTACTTGACGTTCCTTTTCTTCACAGGGAGGGGTGTTTGACTTTTGAGAAATTGAAAGTAGAATATTTTTTCATCCCCTATATACGAGCAAAGAGTTGTGCTCTGTGTATAGCACTGTCAAGTATTTTTTAAACACCTGGTGAAATCTTAGATTGCTGTGTTGATGACAAATTGTTTAAAAAGCATTTACAGGACGATTGAACGCCTCAAAATGTACCTGCCGATTTCCAAAATTTTTAAACCTGAACACATTCGGTCAAACCGTTGTAACTACGTCTAACTTCGCTTTTTTAATAATTTTATCTTCAGGATGCTGCATCTGTACGGTTGAAAAAATGATTTTAAACGACTCCAATTTAACACTAAGTTTACGGAGCACTAGAAGCGACTATTTTGCATTACTTCACAAAAATAACAAGAACGCGCTACCCACATTTTTAGCAATACTTTTAAAATAATCTATACCCAAAGAAATAAACTTGCTAAATAATTTCTTATGTAGGCATCCTAGAATCTTAATAACGTTAAATTAAAAATATTAGAACCCGTCTAGTAAATCTAGTAAATCTAGTGTTAAAATTTGCAAGCACCGAAGTGTCACCTAGAAACACTGCAGGGAAAAGAAATTATCCGAGAAAGTATGGAACCCAACAAAAATTGACTGCCGCGAAGTACCGTTTCCCAGATCGCTGTCCGCGCTTATGCGAGTCCGGTCGAGGAAAGGGATTTTCGCCATTGTTGTCCCGTAAATCTAGCGTTAAAATTTGTAAGCACCGAAGTGTCACCTAGAAACATTGCAGGGAAAAGAAATTATCCGAGGAAGTATGGAACCTAACAAAAATTGCCTGCCGTAAAGTATCGTTTCCCAGATCGCTGTCCGCGCTTATGCGAGTCCGGTCGAGGAACGGCATTTTCGCCATTGTGGTCCCATAAATCTAGCGTTAAAATTTGTAATCACCGAAGTGTCAGCTACAAACATTGCAGGGAAAAGAAATTATCCGAGAAAGTATGGAACCTAACAAAAATTGCCTGCCGCGAAGTACCGTTTCCCAGATCGCTGTCCGCGCTTATGCGAGTCCGGTCGAGGAGCGGCATTTTCGCCATTGTGGTCCCGTAAATCTAGTGTTAAAATTTGTAAGCACCGAAGTGTCACATAGAAACACTGAAGGGAAAAGAAATTACTCGAGAAAGTATGGAACCTAACAAAAATTGCCTGCCGCGAAGTACCGTTTCCCAGATCACTTATGCGAGTCCGGTCGAGGAAAGGGATTTTTGCCATTGGTCGCCGAGAGAAGAATGGCGGGCCGGCGTTCATTAACAGAATCGTCGCCAGGGTGAGAACGGCGTCTCGGGAACGCGAGTAATTTGGCCGGACAATAAACGGGCCTGGGGATATCGGGCGGGGCTCCGGGGTCTCTACCTAGCATTCGCGGCACCGGTAGCAATAATAATGATAATAACAACGGTAATAATAATAATAATCGCGTCAAAAGTCCGGCGGGGGGGGAGGAAGGCCCGATGGAACTTCATTATTCATTTGCAAAGTTCAGTTATGCCGATGATACGTATCCGTGACAGCTATACCGCCCACAGTGGCTAAATATAAACAGGCGGGCTGCCAGCAAGTTCCATTCACATTCACATCCACACGCGACGACGCTTGCCGCGGTTCAGTAAGTGAAGCAGCATAAGAATATGAGGAGGCCCGTTCTGAATATGCATCCGCGCATTGACGCCAACTGCACCGCCTAAACTTAGCCACGCAATTACCGAAACATACCTACTCCCATAATCGCTCTTCAGCCGGTTATCTCGCGATCGCCTCTCTCTCTCTCTCTCACTCCCTCTCTTTCTCTCTCTCTCTCTCTCTCTCTCTCTCTCTCTCTCTCTCTCTGCACCTCTCTCGAGGGGACCGTGGAAACCTCGGGGAAACCCACTTCCGGTGATTCGATTGATCGCTACCTAACTGTCGATGGGACGGGGATAGAGGGTTGCAAAAATTGCTCGGGGGATGCTTCCCCGGATACGCAGACCTTTTTCCGCGGAATTCGTATGCGTTTATGGCACGAACAACGTGATACGAAAAACGTGTTTATTAATTCTCGTGCGAGACGGACCTTTCATGAAATATTCGGGGAAGGAAATAGGGTTGCGAAAATGCTCAGGGGATGTCTCCTCGACCGTACAGAATTTCCTGTGATTCTCACTCGCTTATGGCACCGACAAGTTGGTGAAATAATGAACGATCTGCTCGTTGATACTCGAAAGAGGTTTCCCGATGTTTCGGAAACATTGAAGCAAGAAAAGGGGGCTGCGAAAATGTTTGGGACATGTTTCTCTGTGTATGTGGATTTTTGCGTGTATATTGACATTTTTGTTTTTCTTCTTATCGTTTTTTTTTTTAGAGTTTATGACACGAGCAAGAGAGAGAATTCCCAGAATACGGACGTTTTAACCCACTGTTCGTAATTCGATTTATAATTAATTAAACTGCGGATCTTTTTCTACCTGAATTCTTAATATGTTTAATAGGTTGAAAATCGTATAACAGTTTTTTAGAGTTTTTACCGTTTTAAAATAAGCCTACCAATCTTCAAAAATCATCAATCAATCGTCTTCAATCAATCAAAAATTTACAATCCAAGTCCACATAAAAAAGTTGTAAAACTTTTAGTATTTTCTCGGCACTTTCGGCCAATTGAAATTTTTGTAAAAGATTTTTTCCCCTTTATGCAGTGATCCAATTGTTCTAACTTCTCAACAAAATTCAAGTAGCATAGTCCAATATTGACAGAGTTATGCGATCTTTAAGAGCGTACGAATATTAGTTGGAGTCGCTGTACATGTTTAGAAAATTCCGTTCGATGTCTTCGTCACCAGTCTGGCCCGATATTATAGTAAGAGGGGTTAATCGTCGGGGATCGAGGAATCGCGGTGCCAACCGGAAAGGGCGATCTGCGCCCAGCAACCTGACGCAAAATTGAACGCAACGGTCGCGGGTCCTTTGTGGCTCCCCGGCGTGTAACGAAAGACGAAGGCTAAAGGCCACGGAAATTTCGATCTAGATTTAGAATCGGAGCCACTGGAGTGCAAGGGGACATGCAGGATGACGTAGATCCACCGGAAGTGGTTCATACTTCACGTGCGTTATAAAGACTGTCACTGTGGCACTGTCTAAAATTACGACGGCCGCACTAACAGTGGCTTTAACTTCACTCGCGGGGCTACGTAGGGCTGACACCGAGCCACCAACAACTCGAAATCCCGATGTACAGTAGTGCTCGGTTGAATGTTGCATCCGCTCGAAAATCGACGGTTCAATTCGCGCGTGCAGGACACCTTTGTCTTGTCTCGTCTCCTCGCCTTCTGTTCTATTCTAGTCCACTGTCACTCAAGTGGGCAGAAGGAGAACCCACGAAGTGGAGCAAAACCGAGTTTATTAATTGCAAACCGGTTCTTCTGGAAACTTTCGGGATCATTTACCCGATATTCGAGGAACGTGTACTACAAGAATTTTTTCATTAAAAAATACGCGACCCCGTTGAAAGAGGAGGTTCCTCGGGTCATTTCGAGTAACTTTTTCCTTTGCGAAAATGTTCTCCGCCGCTTTGTTCAGGAGTTATTAGCGAAAAACACGGGCCAATCGCGGAGCGGCTTACAGCAGAGGGGTCCCGCCTCCGCGCTGGGTCCCGCTGAGCGTGGTGTTGGCATTGGCCGAGCTGGAATCCGTCCACTATTGTCGCGCTCTGATTGGTCCGTGTTTTTCGTTCATAACTCCTCAACGAAGCCACGGAGAACATTTTCGCAAAGGAAAAAGTTGCTTCAAATCACCTCAGGAATCACTCTCGCTTTCGAGGAAGTACATTTTGGGGACGCCTTGTACAATCTCGCGTTTTTTACCCGACTACAAACTGTTCGCTATTTTCAAACAAAATTTCACTCGAACGGATCTTTGGTCGATAACGTCGGTTCCTTTCTTTTCTTGAGTACTTTTCTAGTCAATTCGGCACCGATTTAAAACGGGAGAGGAGCATTTGTATTTGCACACGAAAGCGAAACGTGTTTTCTCTGTTTTTCCTGGTAGTCGGTTCTTCGGATCCATGGGTGTTCTTTGAAGAGGCGGAGAGCTTTTTAAAAAATTGACGGGTAATCGATCCGTGAAACTCGAACGAAACGAATGCGTTGGAGGGGGAGGGGGAGGGGGGCGGGGGAGAGGCGCGTGAAATATGCAGCCCGGCAACAACGAGGAGAGAGACGACGACAAAGAGGAGGCGGCACGCCGGTGCACTCTTAATGGAATTTTAAAAGAGTGAGGCCGGATTTCGACGACACGACACAGGGGTGGCCGCAGAGATACATAAATTATGGACCGCTTTGAACGGGATTCGCTCCCGTGGTTGTGCTGCACGGGCCACGGGCGCAGGAGAGCGGAGAGCGCAGCGCACCGGCGCGACGACGCTGCAATGAAACTTGTGAATGCGGAATCTAGGGCAACCGGAAGCGGTATTTTCGTTGCCCGGCTTTTCCACGGGAAGAAGAGCGGAGGATCGCCGTCCGTTATTGCCAGGAAGGTCCACCGGGCATCGGGCACGATACTCTTCGGCCTCCCGGCGAGCCGAGACGATGAAAAGACGAGCATTTCTCTCCGCTCGATTCGCCCGTTTCACCGGGGACGGACCGAATCTAGGCTTTTCTTTTTGCGCCGATTATGCTAGCTTCCGGTGACCCGGGTCTTCCTATCAGACAATGCACAATTTGTCCCACAAGAGACTTATTAACGACACGTCTTTTTAACGAACGTCTGCTCGTCATTTTATCGTCTCGTTTCGACGTTTGTTTTATCAATAACATGAACGTATGTACAGAATAATAATACATGAAATAAATTTGTAAGGAATTTAAGCAGACGGTACTGTTAAAAGATGGTAACTGTTAAAAGTTCATCCCCACCACTAGAGAGGACACCGAGGACTCAAACTAATGCAACAGATTGCGACTGTTTAATTTTTCATTATAGGACAGTAATTTCTCGATATATGTCGCCAAGGCCTGCATGGTAAACGTTGCGGAATTATCCCCACTACCGCGGCGTATATCCCGTCAGAGGCCTCGAAACATTACGCTTTTGTTTTGAAATGACTACTTAAGAAGCATAACGCGTCTAATATAGAATTAGATAATCTACTTCTTTTTTTTTTGTAACAGAATCTGTAGCCGTAGAAAATGTTGCTGAAGATTGGGTACTCTTTTTCCAGTGGACTAAAAAATTTGGAATTCTTTTGTTGGGGTCCGGAATTTATTTTCTTCTGGCGCTAAACTCTCCACACTAAATTCTTGAAGGCTATCTGCAATTCTCCAATTCTAACTGTTTTTCCAGTGATAGTTCCTCGTTCTGAGGATCTCAAAGTTTTTCACTATTTTCATAAGAATCATTGTTATATTTTTCAAAAAGTCTGTCTGGAATTTGTTTTGCTATTTTATACATATCTGCCTTGGATGTTAAATAAAACAATGTATCTTCTGAATCTTTTTGCAGGGATTCTGGATTATGCAGATATTTCATGAGGGGTACAACAATCTTTGTGTGTGTGTTGTGTGTGTGTGTCTCTTCTTTTAGATATTTCTTCTTCAATAACAACAAGAAACTCAACACTCAATTCGGTATTCATATGCTCAATTTAAGTATTTATATGCTATAAAATACATGAGATTCATAAGAATTTTCCTAGATTTTCTAAAATTAACGCTAAATCTACCAAGCGTTAACAGTGTCTGGTAAATATTGCCTTCCAAAAATATCAACCCTAACTTTATTCAGATTGTCCGCAATTTTCAACATAATACAACTATAATATAACTCAATATAATATAATATAACAATATATTGTATTATTCAATATAATATAACTTCGGCAAGGAAGTTGGTTCCTCTATATTTCATAAACGGATTTATAGGGTTTCAATAATTGTGAAATATAAAATCGGTTATTTCGACCGTGGTAGGTTCAGTGTTAAGTTTCACTTAGAAAATATTCGAATTGCTTCAATGTTTCGCTTCAATGTATATACCATAATATACCAGAATATGCTAGAATACACCATAATATATCGGAATATACTAGAATACACCATAATATACCATAATATATCTGAATACACCACGATATACCTGAATACACCATAATATACCTGAATAAACTAGAGTATACCAGAACTAGAGTATACCAGAATTTAATAGAGAATATTATAAGTATAAGTT